>OX457089.1:32675915-32746387 GCA_949752835.1 Empis stercorea
CGCCGTGTGTCATTTAGGGCTAAAACGGGGGCAATGTTGGGCCCCATCTTACCAAAACCCATGTGGGCTATCAAATGAAAGGTCTTCAACAGTACATCTCAATGGGTAGTAACCCGGAGGGCGTCGTGAGTCATCTCGGGTCCAAAACGGGGGCAATGTGGGGCCCCAGCATACAAAATATCATGTGCGGAATCAAATGAAAGGTCTTGAAGAGTACATCTCAATGAGGGTAGTCCGTGGGGCACATTCGATTATACGGGGGCCCAAAAGTGGGTCATGTGGGCCCATTATACAAAAATCATGTGGGGTATTAAATGAAAGGTCTTGAAGAGTATATTTAAATGAGCGTAGTCCGTAAAGGAACACTGGGTTACACGAGGTTCCAAAAGGGGGTCATATGGGTCAACATGGCCTTAAATCATAAAAATATCGTGTAGGGTATCAAATGAAAGGTCGTGCAGAGTACATCTTGTGGGCCCAAAATCTGTTCCGAGAGGTACTCTGGGTCTTGTGGGGCCCATAATGCAAAAAGACTTGAGAGGTATCAAATAAAAGGTATTGAAGAATACATCTCGTTGCGCAGTCCGTGGAGCTTCATAATTCATGTTAGGGCCCAAAACCTGTGTCATTTAGGGGCCCATCATAAAAAAATCGATGGGGCATCAAATAAAAGGTCTTGAAGCGTTGTCCGAGCAGTACCCTGGGTCATGTGGAGCCGATTATACAAAACACATCAGCCACATGTGGAATTCCGAATCGTGGGCCATGAGTAGCTCAAACAAATCATACCCAAGTTGTCAAAGTAATTAAATATTTTTAGTCGGTTAAATGAATAAATATTTGACCGACTAAAAAGTGTAAAATAAAAAATATAAATAAAAAAGTTTTTTAAAAATAATTTCCCTTAAAGAAATATTCAACTAAAAAGTAATAAACAAGCAAATAATACCACATCAATGTACTTTCCCGTTGAAATTGAGCAACTGTCAACAATAGTAAGGGAAAGGTAGACCTCTTTATAAATGGCATTAATTCTGATAAGGTCTAATTTCCCTTACTATTGTTGACAGTTGCTCAATTTCAACGGGAAAGTACATTGATGTGGTATTATTAGCTTGTTTATTACTTTTTAGTTGAATATTTCTCCCCGAAACATCCCCCGTTCCGCAAGCTCACACGACCCAATGAACTCAACTAGCATCCCCCAATGAACATCCCCAATAAACATCCCCAATAAACATGCCCAATGAACATCCCCCCAATAAACACCCCGCAATGCACATCACGCAATGTACATCTCGCAATATACATCCCGCAATGTACATCCGCAATGAACATCCCCCAATTAACATCCACATCCCACAATTAACATCAGCATCCCGCAATTAACATCCGCAATGCACATCTAACATGGCGGCGCGCGAGTTATGTTACCCAACATAACTCACCTTGATAATAAAGATTTCAGTAATGACAATGTGACTTTTGTTCATAACATACCTAATTATAATTTATTGAATAAGCTTAATATTAAAATTTGAATTTGGTCCCAATAAAAACATTAAATATGAAAAATATAAAATTAAATTAAAATGTCTTTAAAAGTAATTTTTCTCACGAAAAAATGTAAAATTGACAATATTTAAAATAAATTAAAGTATTTCACAAAATTACTTTTTCTCACGAAATTTGAAAAATGCAAAATTAACAATATTTAATAAAATAAGGTTTCTCACGATACATATTTTATTAAATATCTATAATCAAATATCAGAAATAATATATATTAAAATAATGTATATTCTAATTATTATTTCAACATTTCCGTTAATGTACTTATTTTAACAAATTTTGTAATTCAAGTATACCAATCTAGAATAATATAAATTAGCGTTTAAGAATTATTTAGTCAGTCTTAAGACCAAGCTTGAATCGCTTATTAAAAATATTGTTTAACAATTTCATCTTTTTATTACTTTCCCTTTTATGAATTCACACTTCCAGTATATATATATATATATATATATATATATATATATATATATATATATATATATCTCCTCACCTGGCCATAACTCTTAAACGGCTTGACCGATTGAGCTCAAATTTGGAAGTTGAGCCCGTGCCATCACGAAAACAGCTTGACCGATTGAGGTCAAATTTGGAAGTTGAGCTCGTTCCATCACGGCTTGGTACCATATTAATTTGAGGCCTTTTTTATGAGGGGGAAGGGGGCGCGGAGGGCCGTTTAATTTTTGAATGTACCAAAAAAAACCGTGTGGGGTATCAAATGAAAGGTCTTGAAGAGTACATCTCATTGGACGGTGGTCCGGGGGCGCCGTGGGTCATGTCGGGCCCAAATCGGGGCAATATGGGGCCCCATAATACAAAAAATCATGTGTGGTATCAAATGACAGGTCTTGACGAGTACATCTAATTGAGCGGTAGTCTCGGGGGCGCCGTGGGTCCTGTCGGGCTCAAAACGGGGGCAATGGGGTATCAAATCAAAGGTCATCTGGGTCTTGGTCTGAGTCTGGGTCTGAGAGGTACTCTGGGTCTTGTGGGGCCCATAATGCAAAAATACATGGGAGGTATCAAATAAAAGGTATTGAAGAATACAGCTTGTTGCGCAGTCCGTTGGGCTTCGTAATACAGGTTAGGGCCCAAAACCTGTGTCATGTGGGGGCCCATCATAAAAAAATCATGTAGGGCATCAAATGAAAGGTCTTGAAGAGTAGTCCGAGCAGTACCCTGGGTCATGTGGAGCCAATTATACAAAAAAAACATGTGGGCACCGGGGGCCATGCAAGGCCCAAAACATCGGCCACATGTGGAATTCCAAATCGTGGGCCATGAGGAGCTCGAACAAATCATTCCCAAGTTGTCAAAGTATTTAAATATTTTTAGTCGGTCAAATGAATAAATATTTTACCGACTAAAAAGTGTAAAATAAAAAATATAAATAAAAAAAAGTTTTTTATAAATATTTTGCCTTAAAGAAATATTCAACTAAAAAGTAATAAACAAGCAAATAATACCACATCAATGTACTTTCCCGTTGAGTTTGAGCCACTGTTAGTAATAGTAAGGGTAAGTAGACCTCCTTATAAATGGCATTAATTCTGATAAGGTCTACTCGCATGCGATATTTTGGTTAGCCAATCAGTTCTCAAAAATATTGTTCCAATTTAATTTTTAATTATTTACCAATTCTATTTAATAATTTTAAATTATTTCAAAATATTTTAGTTAGCTGTTTTTTGGTTGTGAATTTAAGTACTGGGTGATTCAACTCACAACACCTTCTCTCTTTGGAAAAAATATAGGGGTCGAAGTTTCTGCTTCGAACCTTATATATTAAAAATAAAAATAAGAATTTATTTTAAATTATATATTTTTTTTATTTTTATAATATTATTTTGAATTTTGCTATTGCTTCATATATTGAAAATATATGAAGTTTTGTGGCGCGGTCTAAATTTTGAAAAATTTTTTTTCGAGATTTTGATTTTGCTGGACGTTTTAGATGTCAGGGAATCAGAATCAGCAAAAAAAAATCCGTGTCCGCCGTACGCCGTACGCCGTACGCCGTACGCAAAGTAAAAATACACTTTTTTAAACGCTTAGAAATAGTATAAGCACTCGTGTGATTTGTACAAAAATTGCAACATATATAAAGTAAGGATGGAAATTTATGTGTATGGTATCCTTTTTTAAATCGTTTCCCTGCAACCCCCCTAGCGGAGCGTTGAAAATGCACAATTTTGTGCACTTCAAAAAAATACCCCTAAATATAGTCGGATCTTTACATTGTTTCACAGATATATGTATATACGCCATATAAAGAAGATTGTAAAAATTTGGAGCCCTAGGTCTTCGCCCCCCTATTTTATAGTAATATTAAAACAAAAATTTTGAAATTTGAAATGCCTATAAAACCGGTTTGATTTTATATAAAACATTGTTACTTCTAACATAGATGCAGCAGGTAAGTGCATGTCGATTTCATATAAAAAATTTACCCCCCACCTTCTTTATGTGGGTGAGGGGGCATATGTATGAAATAAGCTACATACCTTGAGCGGGGAAATTTATTTGAAAAATGAGAAACTATATTCTTAAATAAAATGTTACACATTGTGTAATGTTACACATTGTGCATAAAAATCAGCTTCGTACCTTTACCCCCTGGATTTTACAGGTGAAAGAATTTTTATGGGACTACTAAAATTGAATTTTTGGTATTTAAAATGACTATAAAATAAGCCGCATTTCAGATAGGGTCCTATATCTTGTAAGTTAGGTATAATAGGTTGGTGTCTTTCGAAATCATTCAAAAAATTTACCCCTTTCCCTTTTATTATGGGTGAGGGGGTAATTTTATGAAAGAGGCTGCAGCACCTCAGCGGGGGACTGGATTGAAAAAATGAGAAATTATTTTCTTAAAAATACTATCTTACAACTTGTGCCAAAAATTTATTTCCCTACCTGCAACCCCCTCTAAGCTACATCACTTAGAAATGTTACATTGCAAAATTTATTATATAGTTTATGAAATTGAATTTTTGGAACTTAAAATGACTATAAAATAAGCCGCATTTCAGATAGGTTGTTATATCTTGTAGGTTTGGTATAATAGATTGGTATCTTTCGAAACCATTCAAAAATTTTACCCTTTTCCGTTTTATTATGGGTGAGGGGGTAATTTTATGAAAGAGGCTGCAGCACCTCAGAGGGGGACTGGATTGAAAAAATGAGAAATTATTTTCTTAAAAATACTATCTTACAACTTGTGCCAAAAATTTATTTCCCTACCTGCAACCCCCTCTAAGCTACATCACTTAGAAATGTTACATTGCAAAATTTATTATATAGTTTATGAAAATTGAATATTTGGAATTTAAAATGACTATAAAATAAGCCGCATTTCAGATAGGGTCCTATATCTTTTAAGTTAGGTATAATAGGTTGGTGTCTTTCGAAATCATTCAAAATTTTCACCCGTTTCCCTTTTCATATGGGTGAGGGGGTATATCTATTAAACAGGCTGCAACACCTCGGCCGGGGACTGGATTGAAAAAATGAGAAATTATTTTCTCAAAAATACACACCTACACCTTGTATACAAAATTGAGACACGTACCTTCAACCCTCTTCATTTTACAGGGCAAAAATTTCGAAATTTATAGAATAAAAACATATATATATTACATTTCGAGTATTTAGTATACATATGGTATTACAAATTCGAGTACTTATTTATAAAAACTTGATTGTAATTTTAAATTATACCACACTAGTTTTGTAAAAATCATAATTTTTATTTAATTCTTCGTTTTCACTAAATCCTAGGTAGATCAAAAGGGTATATGAAGCACTCTTCCAAATTGGCAGCTTTTTTTAATATGTTATGAAAAAAATTTTTATTACTTAAATATAATATATTTTTACTTAATTGACCAAAAAGTTTTTTTTTTTGTACTTTCCCTTTTATCATTTCACACTTCCTTTTTGATGAGGAGGAAGGGGGCGCGAAGGGCCGTTTAATTTTTGAATGTACAAAAAAAACCATGCGGGGTATCAAATGAAAGGTCTTGACGAGTACATCTCATTGGACGGTGGTGGGGGGGGGGGCGCCGTGGGTCATGTCGGGCCCAAATCGGGGCAATATGGGGCCCCATAATACAAAAAATGATGTGTGGTATCAAATGACAGGTCTTGACGAGTACATCTAATTGAGCGGTAGTCTCGGGGGCGCCGTGGGTCCTGTCGGGCTCAAAATGGGGTATCAAATCAAAGGTCATCTGGGTCTTGGTCTGAGTCTGGGTCTGAGAGGTACTCTGGGTCTTGTGGGGCCCATAATGCAAAAATACATGAGAGGTATCAAATAAAAGGTATTGAAGAATACAGCTTGTTGCGCAGTCCGTTGGGCTTCGTAATACAGGTTAGGGCCCAAAACCTGTGTCATGTGGGGGCCATCATAAAAAAATCATGTAGGGCATCAAATGAAAGGTCTTGAAGAGTAGTCCGAGCAGTACCCTGGGTCATGTGGAGCCAATTATACAAAAAAAACATGTGGGCACCGGGGGCCATGCAAGGCCCAAAACATCGGCCACATGTGGAATTCCAAGTCGTGGGCCATGAGGAGCTCAAACAAATCATTCCCAAGTTGCCAAAGTATTTAAATATTTTTAGTCGGTCAAATGAATACAAATTTGACCGACTAAGGGCGTGTGTCAAAGTGTTAAAAATAATTTGGTTAAAAAATAATCCCCACGAGGTTAAAAACAATTTAACTGTGGGGTGTTTTTAAAAAATTTAACTGTGTGAATTGGTTAAAAATTTTACATAATTAAATTCTAAGGAAAATTCAATATGAATAGAGTATTTAAAATATATTTCCCATTAATTTTGCTAATTTTAACAAAAATAAATTTTTAATAATAATATAAATTTTGAAATTTATTATTTTATTAATTATTATTTTGCTTCATATATTGTAAATATATGAAGCTTTGTGGTGCGGTCTAAATTTCGAAAAATTTTTTTTCGAGATTTTGATTTTTCTGGACGTTTTAGATGTCAGGGAATCAGATTTAGCAAAAAAAATCCGTGTCCGCCGTACGCAAAGTAAAAATACACTTTTTTAAACGCTTAGAAATAGTATAAGCACTCGTGCGATTTGTACAAAAATTGCAACTATATAAAGTAAGGATGGAAATTTATGTGTATGGTATCCTTTTTGGAATCGTTTCCCTGCAACCCCGCCTAGCGGAGCGTTGAAAATGCACAATTTTGTGCACTTCAAAAAAATACCCCTAAATATAGTCGGATCTTTACATTGTTTCACAGATATATGTATAGACGCCATATAAAGAAGATTGTAAAAATTTGGAGCCCTAGGTCCTCGCCCCCTATTTTATAGTAATATTAAAACAAAAATTTTGAAATTTGAAATGCCTATAAAACCGGTTTGAGTTTATATAAAACATTGTTACTTCTAACATAGATGCAGCAGGTAAGTGCATTTCGATTTCATATAAAAAATTTACCCCCCACCTTCTTTAAGTGGGTGAGGGGGCTTATGTATGAAATAAGCTACATACCTTGAGGGGGGAAATTAATTGAAAAAATGAGAAACTATGTACTTAAATATACTATGTTACACATTGTGCATAAAAATCAGCTTCGTACCTTTACCCACTGGATTTTACAGGTGAAAGAATTTTTATGGGACTACTAAAATTGTATTTTTGGTATTTAAAATGACTATAAAATAAGCCGCATTTCAGATAGGGTCTTATATCTTGTAGGTTTGGTATAATAGATTGGTATCTTTCGAAACCATTCAAAAAATTTACCCCTTTACCTTTTATTATGGGTGAGGGGGTAATTTTATGAAAGAGGCTGCAGCACCTCAGCGGGGGACTGGATTGAAAAAATGAGAAATTATTTTCTTAAAAATACTATCTTACAACTTGTGCCAAAAATTTATTTCCCTACCTGCAACCCCCTCTAAGCTATATCACTTAGAAATGTTACATTTCAAAATTTATTATATAGTTTATGAAAATTTAATATTTGGAACTTAAAATGACTATAAAATAAGCCGCATTTCAGATAGGGTCCTATATCTTGTAAGTTAGGTATAATAGGTTGGTGTCTTTCGAAATCATTCAAAATTTTCACCCGTTTCCCTTTTCATATGGGTGAGGGGGTATATCTATTAAACAGGCTGCAACACCTCGGCGGGGGACTGGATTGAAAAAATGAGAAATCATTTTCTTAAAAATACACACCTACACAAAGTATATACATATACTTATATTACATTTCGAGTATTTAGTATAAATATAATATTACAAATTCGAGTACTTATTTATAAAAACTTGATTGTAATTTTAAATTGTACAACATTGGGAGTTTTGTAAAAATCATAATTTTTATTTAATTCTTTGTTTTCACTACATCCTAGGTAGATCAAAAGGTTATATGAAGCACTCTTCCAAATTGGCAGCTTTTTATTTAATTGAAAAAAAAAAAAATTTTTGATACATATTTTTTTGATACATATTTCAATTTAAATTTAAATCAAAAATTTATTTTTAATTTCAAAAATAAATGAATTTAAAATTAATTTATTTCAATCAAAAATTTAACTAAAGTGTCAAAATTTATACTAGGTCCAGAGCAGATAAAATTTGGCCGCCTTCTTGTGGTGAATAAAACTTTCAAAAATTTTAATTTTACTGTCATAAATTTAATTTTTAGACCTTATCAGAATTAATGCCATTTATAAGGAGGTCTACTTACCCTTACTATTGCTGACACTCAAACTTAACGGGAAAGTACATTGATGTGGTATTATTTGCTTGTTTTTTTAATGTACAAAAAAACCATGTGGGGTATCAAATGAAAGGTCTTGACTAGTACATCTCATTGGACGGTAGTCCAGGGGTGCTGTGGGTCATGTCGGGCTCAAAATTGGGGCAATGTTGGGCCCTATAATACAAAAAATCATGTGGGGTATCAAATGAAAGGTCTTGACGAGTACATCTCATTGAGCTGTAGTCTGGGGGCTCCATGGGGTCATGTCGGGCTCAAAACGGGGGCAATGTTGGGCTCCATAATACAAGAAATCATGTGGGGTAGCAAATGAAAGGTCTTGGCGAGTACATTTAATTGGGCGGTAGTACGGGGGCGCCGTTGATCATTTCAGGCCCAAAACGGTGCAATATTGGGCTCCATAATACAAAAAATCATGTGGGTTATCAAATGAAAGGTTTTGAAGTGTATATCTCAATGGGACGCCGTGTGTCATGTAGGGGCTAAAACGGGGAAAATGTTGGGCATCAACTGAAAGGTCTTCAACAGTACATCTAATTGGGCGGTACTCCGGGGGCGCCTTGAGTAATCTCGGGCCCAAAACGGGGTAATGTGGTGCCCCATCATACAAAAAATCATGTGGGGAATCAAAAGAAAGGTCTTGAAGAGTGCATCTCCATGAGGGTAGTCCGTGGGGCACATTCGGTTATACGGGCCCCCAAATTGGGTCATGTTGGGCCCATTATTCAAAGGGGTATCAAATTAAAGTACTTGAAGAGTACATATCTTGGGGTAGTGCATGGGTCAGCGTAAGTCAACTGGGGCCGAAAATCGTAAAAAAATCATGTGAGGTATTAAATGAGAGGTCTTGAAGCGTAGTCCGAGCAGTACCCTGGGTAATGTGGAGCCAATTATACAAAAAAAAACATGTGGGGCACCGGGGCCATGGAAGGCCCAAAACATCGGCCACATGTGGAATTCCAATCGTGGGCCATGAGGAGCTCAAACAAATCATTCCCAAGTTGCCAAAGTATTTAAATATTTTTAGTCGGTCAAATGAATACAAATTTGACCGACTAAGGGCGTGTGTCAAAGTGTTAAAAATAATTTGGTTAAAAAATAATCCCCACGAGGTTAAAAACAATTTAACTGTGGGGTGTTTTTAAAAAATTTAACTGTGTGAATTGGTTAAAAATTTTACATAATTAAATTCTAAGGAAAATTCAATATGAATAGAGTATTTAAAATATATTTCCCATTAATTTTGCTAATTTTAACAAAAATAAATTTTTAATAATAATATAAATTTTGAAATTTATTATTTTATTAATTATTATTTTGCTTCATATATTGTAAATATATGAAGCTTTGTGGTGCGGTCTAAATTTCGAAAAATTTTTTTTCGAGATTTTGATTTTTCTGGACGTTTTAGATGTCAGGGAATCAGATTTAGCAAAAAAAATCCGTGTTCGCCGTACGCAAAGTAAAAATACACTTTTTTAAACGCTTAGAAATAGTATAAGCACTCGTGCGATTTGTACAAAAATTGCAACTATATAAAGTTATGTGTATGGTATCCTTTTTGGAATCGTTTCCCTGCAACCCCCCCTAGCGGAGCGTTGAAAATGCACAATTTTGTGCACTTCAAAAAAATATTCCTAAATATAGTCGGATCTTTACATTGTTTCACAGATATATGTATAGACGCCATATAAAGAAGATTGTAAAAATTTGGAGCCCTAGGTCCTCGCCCCCCTATTTTATAGTAATATTAAAACAAAAATTTTGAAATTTGAAATGCCTATAAAACCGGTTTGAGTTTATATAAAACATTGTTACTTCTAACATAGATGCAGCAGGTAAGTGCATTTCGATTTCATATAAAAAATTTACCCCCCACCTTCTTTAAGTGGGTGAGGGGGCTTATGTATGAAATAAGCTACATACCTTGAGGGGGGAAATTAATTGAAAAAATGAGAAACAATGTTCTTAAATATACTATGTTACACATTGTGCATAAAAATCAGCTTCGTACCTTTACCCCCTGGATTTTACAGGTGAAAGAATTTTTATGGGACTACTAAAATTGTATTTTTGATATTTAAAATGACTATAAAATAAGCCGCATTTCAGATAGGGTCTTATATCTTGTAGGTTTGGTATAATAGATTGGTATCTTTCGAAACCATTCAAAAAATTTACCCCTTTTCCTTTTATTATGGGTGAGGGGGTAATTTTATGAAAGAGGCTGCAGCACCTCAGCGGGGGACTGGATTGAAAAAATGAGAAATTATTTTCTTAAAAATACTATCTTAGAACTTGTGCCAAAAATTTATTTCCCTACCTGCAACCCCCTCTAAGCTATATCACTTAGAAGTATTACATTTCAAAATTTATTATATAGTTTATGAAATTGAATTTTTTGAAATTAAAATGACTATAAAATAAGCCGCATTTCAGATAGGGTCTTATATCTTGTAGGTTCGGTATAATAGATTGGTATCTTTCGAAACCATGCAAAAATTTTACCCCTTTCTCTTTTATTATGGGTGAGGGGGTAATTTTATGAAAGAGGCTGCAGCACATGAGCGGGGGACTGGATTGAAAAAAAAAGAAATTATTTTCTTAAAAATACTATCTTACAACTTGTGCCAAAAATTTATTTCCCTACCTGCAACCCCCTCTAAGCTACATCACTTAGAAATGTTACATTTCAAAATTTATTATATAGTTTATGAAAATTTAATATTTGGAACTTAAAATGACTATAAAATAAGCCGCATTTCAGATAGGGTCCTATATCTTGTAAGTTAGGTATAATAGGTTGGTGTCTTTCGAAATCATTCAAAATTTTCACCCGTTTCCCTTTTCATATGGGTGAGGGGGTATATCTATTAAACAGGCTGCAACACCTCGGCGGGGGACTGGATTGAAAAAATGAGAAATCATTTTCTTAAAAATACACACCTACACAAAGTATATACATATACTTATATTACATTTCGAGTATTTAGTATAAATATAATATTACAAATTCGAATACTTATTTATAAAAACTTGATTGTAGTTTTAAATTGTACAACATTGGGAGTTTTGTAAAAATCATAATTTTTATTTAATTCTTCGTTTTCACTACATCCTAGGTAGATCAAAAGGGTATATGAAGCACTCTTCCAAATTGGCAGCCTTTTTTTAATTGAAAAAAAAAAATTTTTTGATACATATTTCAATTTAAATTTAAATCAAAAATTTATTTATTTTCAAAAATAAATTAATTTAAAATTAATTTATTTCAATCAAAAATTTAACTAAAGTGTCAAAATTTATACTAGGTCCAGAGAAGATAAAATTTCGGCGCCTTCTTGTGGTGAATAAAACTTTCAAAAATTTGAATTTTACTGTCATAAATTTAATTTTTAACCGGTTTTTAACCAATTCACACACGCCCTAAAAAGTGTAAAATAAAAAATATAAATAAAAAAAAGTTTTTTAAAAATACTTTCCCTTAAAGAAATATTCAACTAAAAAGTAATAAACAAGCAAATAATACCACATCAATGTACTTTCCCGTTAAGTTTGAGCCACTGTCAGCAATAGTAAGGGAAAGTAGACCTTATCAGAATTAATGCCATTTATAAGGAGGTCTACTTACCCTTACTATTGCTGACACTGGCTCAAACTTAACGGGAAAGTACATTGATGTGGTATTATTTGCTTGTTCTTTTAATGTACCAAAAAACCATGTGGGGTATCAAATGAAAGGTCTTGACTAGTACATCTCATTGGGCGGTAGTGTGGGGGCTCCATGGGTCATGTCGGGCTCAAAACGGGGGCAATGTTGGGCTCCATAATACAAAAAATCATGTGGGGTATCAAATGAAAGGTCTTGACGAGTACATTTAATTGGGCGGTAGTCCAGGGGTGCTGTAGGTCATGTCGGGCTCAAAATTGGGGCAATGTTGGGCCCTATAATACAAAAAATCATGTGGGGTATCAAATGAAAGGTCTTGACGAGTACATCTCATTGAGCTGTAGTCTGGGGGCTCCATGGGTCATGTCGGGCTCAAAACGGGGGCCATGTTGGGCTCCATAATACAAAAAATCATGTGGGGTATCAAATGAAAGGTCTTGACGAGTACATTTAATTGGGCGGTAGTACGGGGGCGCCGTGGATCATTTCAGGCCCAAAACGGTGCAATATTGGGCTCCATAATACAAAAAATCATGTGGGGTATCAAATGAAAGGTTTTGAAGTGTATATCTCAATGGGACGCCGTGTGTCATGTAGGGGCTAAAACGGGGAAAATGTGGGGCATCAAATGAAAGGTCTTCAACAGTGCATCTAATTGGGCGGTACTCCGGGGGCTCCTTGAGTAATCTCGGGCCCAAAACGGGGTAATGTGGTGCCCCATCATACAAAAAATCATGTGGGGAATCAAAAGAAAGGTCTTGAAGAGTGCATCTCCATGAGGGTAGTCCGTGGGGCACATTCGGTTATACGGGCCCCCAAATTGGGTCATGTTGGGCCCATTATTCGAAGGGGTATCAAATTAAAGTACTTGAAGAGTACATATCTTGGGGTAGTGCATGGGTCAGCGTAAGTCAACTGGGACAGAAAATCGTAAAAAAATCATGTGAGGTATTAAATGAAAGGTCTTGAAGAGTAGTCCGAGCAGTAACCTGGGTAATGTGGAGCCAATTATACAAAAAAAAACATGTGGGGCACCGGGGGCCATGGAAGGCCCAAAACATCGGCCACATGTGGAATTCCAATCGTGGGCCATGAGGAGCTCAAACAAATCATTTCCAAGTTGCCAAAGTATTTAAATATTTTTAGGCGGTCAAATGAATACAAATTTGACCGACTAAGGGCGTGTGTCAAAGTGTTAAAAATAATTTGGTTAAAAAATAATCCCCACGAGGTTAAAAACAATTTAACTGTGGGGTGTTTTTAAAAAATTTAACTGTGTGAATTGGTTAAAAATTTTACATAATTAAATTCTAAGGAAAATTCAATATGAATAGAGTATTTAAAATATATTTCCCATTAATTTTGCTAATTTTAACAAAAATAAATTTTTAATAATAATATAAATTTTGAAATTTATTATTTTATTAATTATTATTTTGCTTCATATATTGTAAATATATGAAGCTTTGTGGTGCGGTCTAAATTTCGAAAAATTTTTTTTCGAGATTTTGATTTTTCTGGACGTTTTAGATGTCAGGGAATCAGATTTAGCAAAAAAAATCCGTGTCCGCCGTACGCAAAGTAAAAATACACTTTTTTAAACGCTTAGAAATAGTATAAGCACTCGTGCGATTTGTACAAAAATTGCAACTATATAAAGTAAGGATGGAAATTTATGTGTATGGTATCCTTTTTGGAATCGTTTCCCTGCAACCCCGCCTAGCGGAGCGTTGAAAATGCACAATTTTGTGCACTTCAAAAAAATATTCCTAAATATAGTCGGATCTTTACATTGTTTCACAGATATATGTATAGACGCCATATAAAGAAGATTGTAAAAATTTGGAGCCCTAGGTCCTCGCCCCCTATTTTATAGTAATATTAAAACAAAAATTTTGAAATTTGAAATGCCTATAAAACCGGTTTGAGTTTATATAAAACATTGTTACTTCTAACATAGATGCAGCAGGTAAGTGCATTTCGATTTCATATAAAAAATTTACCCCCCACCTTCTTTAAGTGGGTGAGGGGGCTTATGTATGAAATAAGCTACATACCTTGAGGGGGGAAATTAATTGAAAAAATGAGAAACTATGTACTTAAATATACTATGTTACACATTGTGCATAAAAATCAGCTTCGTACCTTTACCCACTGGATTTTACAGGTGAAAGAATTTTTATGGGACTACTAAAATTGTATTTTTGGTATTTAAAATGACTATAAAATAAGCCGCATTTCAGATAGGGTCTTATATCTTGTAGGTTTGGTATAATAGATTGGTATCTTTCGAAACCATTCAAAAAATTTACCCCTTTCCCTTTTATTATGGGTGAGGGGGTAATTTTATGAAAGAGGCTGCAGCACATGAGCGGGGGACTGGATTGAAGAAATGAGAAATTATTTTCTTAAAAATACTATCTTACAACTTGTGCCAAAAATTTATTTCCCTACCTGCAACCCCCTCTAATCTACATCACTTAGAAATGTTACATTTCAAAATTTATTATATAGTTTATGAAAATTTAATATTTGGAACTTAAAATGACTATAAAATAAGCCGCATTTCAGATAGGGTCCTATATCTTGTAAGTTAGGTATAATAGGTTGGTGTCTTTCGAAATCATTCAAAATTTTCACCCGTTTCCCTTTTCATATGGGTGAGGGGGTATATCTATTAAACAGGCTGCAACACCTCGGCGGGGGACTGGATTGAAAAAATGAGAAATCATTTTCTTAAAAATACACACCTACACAAAGTATATACATATACTTATATTACATTTCGAGTATTTAGTATAAATATAATATTACAAATTCGAGTACTTATTTATAAAAACTTGATTGTAATTTTAAATTGTACAACATTGGGAGTTTTGTAAAAATCATAATTTTTATTTAATTCTTTGTTTTCACTACATCCTAGGTAGATCAAAAGGTTATATGAAGCACTCTTCCAAATTGGCAGCTTTTTATTTAATTGAAAAAAAAAAAAAAATTTTTGATACATATTTTTTTAGATACATATTTCAATTTAAATTTAAATCAAAAATTTATTTATTTTCAAAAATAAATGAATTTAAAATTAATTTATTTCAATCAAAAATTTAACTAAAGTGTCAAAATTTATACTAGGTCCCGAGCAGATAAAATTTCGGCGCCTTCTTGTGGTGAATAAAACTTTCAAAAATTTTAATTTTACTGTCATAAATTTAATTTTTAGACCTTATCAGAATTAATGCCATTTATAAGGAGGTCTACTTACCCTTACTATTGCTGACACTCAAACTTAACGGGAAAGTACATTGATGTGGTATTATTTGCTTGTTTTTTTAATGTACAAAAAAACCATGTGGGGTATCAAATGAAAGGTCTTGACTAGTACATCTCATTGGACGGTAGTCCAGGGGTGCTGTGGGTCATGTCGGGCTCAAAATTGGGGCAATGTTGGGCCCTATAATACAAAAAATCATGTGGGGTATCAAATGAAAGGTCTTGACGAGTACATCTCATTGAGCTGTAGTCTGGGGGCTCCATGGGTCATGTCGGGCTCAAAACGGGGGCAATGTTGGGCTCCATAATACAAGAAATCATGTGGGGTATCAAATGAAAGGTCTTGACGAGTACATTTAATTGGGCGGTAGTACGGGGGCGCCGTTGATCATTTCAGGCCCAAAACGGTGCAATATTGGGCTCCATAATACAAAAAATCATGTGGGTTATCAAATGAAAGGTTTTGAAGTGTATATCTCAATGGGACGCCGTGTGTCATGTAGGGGCTAAAACGGGGAAAATGTTGGGCATCAACTGAAAGGTCTTCAACAGTACATCTAATTGGGCGGTACTCCGGGGGCGCCTTGAGTAATCTCGGGCCCAAAACGGGGTAATGTGGTGCCCCATCATACAAAAAATCATGTGGGGAATCAAAAGAAAGGTCTTGAAGAGTGCATCTCCATGAGGGTAGTCCGTGGGGCACATTCGGTTATACGGGCCCCCAAATTGGGTCATGTTGGGCCCATTATTCAAAGGGGTATCAAATTAAAGTACTTGAAGAGTACATATCTTGGGGTAGTGCATGGGTCAGCGTAAGTCAACTGGGGCCGAAAATCGTAAAAAAATCATGTGAGGTATTAAATGAGAGGTCTTGAAGGGTAGTCCGAGCAGTACCCTGGGTAATGTGGAGCCAATTATACAAAAAAAAACATGTGGGGCACCGGGGGCCATGGAAGGCCCAAAACATCGGCCACATGTGGAATTCCAATCGTGGGCCATGAGGAGCTCAAACAAATCATTCCCAAGTTGCCAAAGTATTTAAATATTTTTAGTCGGTCAAATGAATACAAATTTGACCGACTAAGGGCGTGTGTCAAAGTGTTAAAAATAATTTGGTTAAAAAATAATCCCCACGAGGTTAAAAACAATTTAACTGTGGGGTGTTTTTAAAAAATTTAACTGTGTGAATTGGTTAAAAATTTTACATAATTAAATTCTAAGGAAAATTCAATATGAATAGAGTATTTAAAATATATTTCCCATTAATTTTGCTAATTTTAACAAAAATAAATTTTTAATAATAATATAAATTTTGAAATTTTATTAATTATTATTTTGCTTCATATATTGTAAATATATGAAGCTTTGTGGTGCGGTCTAAATTTCGAAAAATTTTTTTTCGAGATTTTGATTTTTCTGGACGTTTTAGATGTCAGGGAATCAGATTTAGCAAAAAAAATCCGTGTTCGCCGTACGCAAAGTAAAAATACACTTTTTTAAACGCTTAGAAATAGTATAAGCACTCGTGCGATTTGTACAAAAATTGCAACTATATAAAGTTATGTGTATGGTATCCTTTTTGGAATCGTTTCCCTGCAACCCCCCCTAGCGGAGCGTTGAAAATGCACAATTTTGTGCACTTCAAAAAAATATTCCTAAATATAGTCGGATCTTTACATTGTTTCACAGATATATGTATAGACGCCATATAAAGAAGATTGTAAAAATTTGGAGCCCTAGGTCCTCGCCCCCCTATTTTATAGTAATATTAAAACAAAAATTTTGAAATTTGAAATGCCTATAAAACCGGTTTGAGTTTATATAAAACATTGTTACTTCTAACATAGATGCAGCAGGTAAGTGCATTTCGATTTCATATAAAAAATTTACCCCCCACCTTCTTTAAGTGGGTGAGGGGGCTTATGTATGAAATAAGCTACATACCTTGAGGGGGGAAATTAATTGAAAAAATGAGAAACAATGTTCTTAAATATACTATGTTACACATTGTGCATAAAAATCAGCTTCGTACCTTTACCCACTGGATTTTACAGGTGAAAGAATTTTTATGGGACTACTAAAATTGTATTTTTGGTATTTAAAATGACTATAAAATAAGCCGCATTTCAGATAGGGTCTTATATCTTGTAGGTTTGGTATAATAGATTGGTATCTTTCGAAACCATTCAAAAAATTTACCCCTTTACCTTTTATTATGGGTGAGGGGGTAATTTTATGAAAGAGGCTGCAGCACCTCAGCGGGGGACTGGATTGAAAAAATGAGAAATTATTTTCTTAAAAATACTATCTTACAACTTGTGCCAAAAATTTATTTCCCTACCTGCAACCCCCTCTAAGCTATATCACTTAGAAATGTTACATTTCAAAATTTATTATATAGTTTATGAAAATTTAATATTTGGAACTTAAAATGACTATAAAATAAGCCGCATTTCAGATAGGGTCTTATATCTTGTAGGTTTGGTATAATAGATTGGTATCTTTCGAAACCATTCAAAAAATTTACCCCTTTTCCTTTTATTATGGGTGAGGGGGTAATTTTATGAAAGAGGCTGCAGCACCTCAGCGGGGGACTGGATTGAAAAAATGAGAAATTATTTTCTTAAAAATACTATCTTAGAACTTGTGCCAAAAATTTATTTCCCTACCTGCAACCCCCTCTAAGCTATATCACTTAGAAGTATTACATTTCAAAATTTATTATATAGTTTATGAAATTGAATTTTTTGAAATTAAAATGACTATAAAATAAGCCGCATTTCAGATAGGGTCTTATATCTTGTAGGTTCGGTATAATAGATTGGTATCTTTCGAAACCATGCAAAAATTTTACCCCTTTCTCTTTTATTATGGGTGAGGGGGTAATTTTATGAAAGAGGCTGCAGCACATGAGCGGGGGACTGGATTGAAAAAAAGAGAAATTATTTTCTTAAAAATACTATCTTACAACTTGTGCCAAAAATTTATTTCCCTACCTGCAACCCCCTCTAAGCTACATCACTTAGAAATGTTACATTTCAAAATTTATTATATAGTTTATGAAAATTTAATATTTGGAACTTAAAATGACTATAAAATAAGCCGCATTTCAGATAGGGTCCTATATCTTGTAAGTTAGGTATAATAGGTTGGTGTCTTTCAAAATCATTCAAAATTTTCACCCGTTTCCCTTTTCATATGGGTGAGGGGGTATATCTATTAAACAGGCTGCAACACCTCGGCGGGGGACTGGATTGAAAAAATGAGAAATCATTTTCTTAAAAATACACACCTACACAAAGTATATACATATACTTATATTACATTTCGAGTATTTAGTATAAATATAATATTACAAATTCGAATACTTATTTATAAAAACTTGATTGTAATTTTAAATTGTACAACATTGGGAGTTTTGTAAAAATCATAATTTTTATTTAATTCTTCGTTTTCACTACATCCTAGGTAGATCAAAAGGGTATATGAAGCACTCTTCCAAATTGGCAGCTTTTTTTTAATTGAAAAAAAAAAATTTTTTGATACATATTTCAATTTAAATTTAAATCAAAAATTTATTTATTTTCAAAAATAAATTAATTTAAAATTAATTTATTTCAATCAAAAATTTAACTAAAGTGTCAAAATTTATACTAGGTCCAGAGAAGATAAAATTTCGGCGCCTTCTTGTGGTGAATAAAACTTTCAAAAATTTGAATTTTACTGTCATAAATTTAATTTTTAACCGGTTTTTAACCAATTCACACACGCCCTAAAAAGTGTAAAATAAAAAATATAAATAAAAAAAAGTTTTTTAAAAATACTTTCCCTTAAAGAAATATTCAACTAAAAAGTAATAAACAAGCAAATAATACCACATCAATGTACTTTCCCGTTAAGTTTGATCCACTGTCAGCAATAGTAAGGGAAAGTAGACCTTATCAGAATTAATGCCATTTATAAGGAGGTCTACTTACCCTTACTATTGCTGACACTGGCTCAAAATAATAATAAAGATCAATAGTAAAAATCAATAGTTTTTTTTATTACTCCAAAAAGTTAAATAACAAAACTGGCGCAGTCGGTAGGATCTTTTTCTAAAGAATAAAGGTCCAGTGATCGAATAAATTAAAAGTTATATTAAATATAACTAAGTGATTTGAGAAACTTTTTTTGACAACAAAATAGTTAACGTAGTGATAACTAGAAATCAGTCATCACGGAGAAACAAATTTTCGTGTCAAATAATAGAAACAGCAGAAAAGTACTATACGATTTAAATAGAAATATGGAAGATCAAAACGGTCAAAATGTTCAAAACCTCCAACAAATTATACAACAAATGCAAGAACAACACACCAGAGAAATATAATCATTGAGACAACAGATGTTACAGCCTGAACGAGTTTTTCAATTAACACCAGATAAGGTATTAAACAAATTTCAACATCTGAGAACATTCTACGGTAAAGGAGACTACTCTCTGCAAGAATTTATTGGTGCAGTTGAAAATGCAGCAGCTTATGTGGAAGTAATGTACCCCTTTTGAAACACGGACTACAGATAGTACTTAAGGAGAAAATAAACTGATAAACTGATTTGGGACGAAGTAAAAACGGAGCTGAAGACACAATTCAGGCCTAGAATATTTATTTATTTATTTATTTATTTATTGATATCTAATTACAGACATATTTTAAATCTAAATTTATACAATATTATAACATGATTTAAAATGAAAATTTTAAAAGAAATGAGTGCATATATAGTATTATTCATGACTTCTTCCATTCTTCATGCTGTTTTTATAACTTATTCTACTGATATTTGGTGCATAATAAGAGTTGAATTTATTAAATCTTCTGCTGATTCTTGTAATAGGTTCGTTGTTAGCATAATTTGTCCTATGCCTATCTACAAGTAGAAAATTAATGTTCCTTAAGTTTCGGCAGTTTGAGTTTATTCTAATCTTCTGTTTTAATTGGCAACAATCTATATTGTTATTGATTAAATCAAAAGCGAAAACTGCATCCGCCATATTTCTACGATATTCTAGTGTATGTAGATTTAATAATTTTAGTCTATTCTCGTAAGCAGGTAACTGATATGAATTGGTATTATTATTCCAATTTAGACTTCTCAAAGCAAATAACAAAAATTGTTTCTGAATTGATTCAATATTTTTGATATCTTTGATAAGATGGGGATTCCATATAACGCTACCATATTCCAGAATTGGACGGACTAAGGAACAATATAATGTTTTAGTTATATAAGGATCATCAAACTCCTTTGATCTCCTTTTAATGAAGCCCCACATTTTACGACCCGTTGACTGAATTTTATCAATATGTAAACTGAAATTTAGTTTTTTGTCTAATAAAATTCCTAGATCGTTTATTTCCGTACAATTTTCAAGTTGACAGTTATTTATTTTATAGTTACTATCTATCGGGGCTCTGTTTCTATAAAACTTCATAACCTTACATTTTTCAATATTAAGCTGAAGGTTATTTTTTATACACCAATTGTATAAACTATTAAGATTGATTTGTAATATTTCACAATCTTCACTCTTTTTTATAGCTGTATATATTTTTAAATCATCAGCATATAAGCTATACATACAGTTTTCGAAATCGTTAGGTAAATCATTAATAAATAAGATAAATAGTAATGGTCCTAGGTGACTTCCCTGTGGTACACCAGATGAAACTTTAATATTCCTAGAGAACACATTATTGATTTTAACCATCTGATAACGATTTGATAGATATGATTTAATCCATTTTAAAATATTTTTATTTAAACCAATCTTTTTTAGTTTACACAATAGCAACGAATGATCAACTTTATCAAACGCTTTACTGAAATCAGTGTAAATCGAATGAAACTGATTCCCCTGTTCCATACCATTTAACATAAATGTGGTATAATCGGTTAGGTTAGTTACTGTTGATCTACCTTTTATGAAGCCATGTTGATTTTTATCTAAAATGCACTTAACTTCCTCATACATTTTGGAAGTAACTAGTTTTTCGAACAATTTCGGTATTACAGATAGACCAGCTATTCCTCTGTAGTTCTTAATGTTTGACCTATCACCAGATTTAAAAATTGCGGTGATAAAAGAGTCCTTCCATACATCTGGGAATATACCGGTTCTTAACGAGTTATTAAAAATTGTTTGAAGTGGAGATGCCAGACCAGTGTATGTATTTTTAAAGAATATTGGTGGTATCAGATCTGGGCCTGGACCTTTGTTTATATCTAGTGATCTGAGAGATTCAGAAACTTCTTCGACTGTAAGTGTATAATTATTAAAATTACTGTGAATTGTATCAGTAAAATTAAAGTCATTTTCATTATATAAAAATTCGTCATTATATACAGATTCGAAGAAGTCTGCAAACATGTTAGTAATAACATTGAGCTCTGACGATTGGTTTTCATTATAATGCATAACACTGGGATAGCCTTTAACATTTCTTTTGTAATTAATAAAAGTATAAAAGTGTTTAGGATCATATTTAATTTTTATGCCAGTTATTTCAATGAATTTGATATATGCATTTACGTCTATATTAGTAAATTCATTACTTAATCTAATAAATTTGTCGTAGTCAAGCTCATTTCCAGACTTACACCATTTTTTATAAGCTCTGGTTTTCTTGTTTTTTGCATTTCTACAATAGCTATTCCACCATGGTGGCTGAATTGTTTTCCTTAACTTTATTTTTGGAACACATTTTTCAATAATTTCTATCAGTATATTATTAAATTCACTAACCGCTTCGTCAATATTGTCAGTGTCTGTAGGCCATACAGAATTAATTATTAATTCGTTAATTTTTTCATAGTCTGCTTTCTTGAAATTATATACTAACTCATATTTAGTAATATTATTAGGCAATTTATTGTTCACAGCTATGTTATACTTGACAGAAATACTTGAGTGAAAAATGCTATTTTTTCCAGGAATTATAGATTCGACTTTTTGAAGATAATAATTGTCTGTAGTAGTTGTATAAACTAAATCCAGCACATTATTGTATAAACTACATAAACTACAAAAAATTAATGGATGAAATCCGTAATATCAGAGTGAGTAACCTAAGAAAACTTTTTAATGTAATTAGATCAATTAATTTCCAATTAAACGAATTATATGATTATGATGAAAATAAACCAACAAATTATAGCCCTGAAAATAATGATAAGAATTTAGTAGATATAGTTAAAGATATGTTAACAGGAAGTTATCGTATAGGAATTGATTATAGAAAACTTAACGAAGCCACAATTAGCGACAAATTTCCAATTCCAAACATCGAGAGCATTCTCGATAGCACAGTACTTCACAACACTAGTCTTAGCTAAAGGGTTCCACCAAATTTTGGTGAAGCCAGAAGATAAAAAAAAAACCGCTTTTTCAACTCCATTCGGACATTATGAATACCTTAGAATGCCATTTGGGTTGAAAAATGCACCCTCAACGTTTCAAAGATTAAGGAATTCTGTTCTTAGAGATCTGATTAATAAAATCTGTGTAGTTTATCTCGACGATATTTTAATTTTTAGTACATCCTTGGAGGAACATATTACTAATTTAAGGAAGGTATTTAATAGATTAAGAGCAGCTGGTTTGAAAATACAAATAAATAAATGTAATTTAAAAAAAAAAGAAACAGAGTTTTTGGGTCATATTCTGACAGCACAAGGTGTTAAACCAAATCCAAATAAAATAAGGGTAATTCAAGAATTAAAACTACCAACTTCACCAAAACAAATTAAAATGTTTTTAGGTACAACCGGCTATTATAGGAAGTTTATTAAAGACTATGCCAAAGTGGCTTTTCCAATAACAAAATATTTAAAAAAAGGTATGACCATAAATAAAAATGATCCTAATTATATTTGTGCATTCGAAAAATTAAAAGAAATAATAACCAATCATCCAATATTGATATACCCAGACTTCAATAAAAAATTCAAATTAGTAACCGATGCAAGCAATTTTGCAATTGGAGCAGTCTTGACACAAGATAGCCATCCAATTTGTTATGCATCAAGAACTCTTAATGACCACGAAAGAAATTACTCCACTATTGAGAAAGAGCTTTTAGCCATCGTTTAGGGAACGAAATATTTCAGACCTTATCTATTCGGTAAAGAATTCGAAATACACACTGACCATCAACCAATAAAATGGCTTCATACAAAATATTCAGGAAAAGACATAAATCCGAGATTACAGAGATGGTTGATATCGCTAGGTGAATATAATATGAAAATTGATTACATTAAAGGTAAAGACAATAAAATTGCAGATTTTTTAAGTAGAATAAACCCCGAAACCAATGAAATAAATACATTACAAAGTGTAAAAAACAACAACATTTTAGAAACTGATAATTTGAGTTTCGAGTTGTATACAATGTTTGACGAAATAAAAAATAACTAATTGAAAGAAAAAAAAGACTTAAAAACTGAAAATTCGAGTTTCGTAAATGATAGTGATAAAGAGTAAAATATTTTAGAAAATGAAACTGCTTATTCGCAAGAAGAAAATTTTAATGATTGCAATACTAGAAACAATAGTTAATCGGTAGAACACAAATTATATTGAAAGAAACTAAAGAAACAGAATTTTAAAATATTTTTAAAAATAGAAGAATTTATATTGATAAAAATGATTTAGAAGATAAAAAAGTTAATGATATTTTAAGAAGATATATAACGAAAGGAAAACTAGGAATTTATTCAGAACTGAATGATCATGAATATAATGACCTACAACAAATTATTGTTAATAATTTTACAGGGAATAATAGTATAAAATTTATTAAGTGCAGTTATTTTGCAACAGACATTCAAGATGAGACAAAATTAAACAAAGAAATTTAATTATTTCATAAAAATGAGTTAGGACATTGTGGTATTATAGCAACATATGAGGGAATAAAAAACAAAATATATAATCCAAAACTGAAGATAACGGTACATAAAATAATAAATAATTGCGATATATGTGCTGCAGGTAAATATGATAGGAAACCGATTAGAAAAAAATTCAATTTAACTGAGACACCGTCAACAACCAATGAAATAATTCACATTGATACTTATGTTAACACTAAACACTCTTTCATAAATTTTATAGATAAATTTTTAAAACATGTAGTTAGCTTTTAGGGAAGACGGTAATAATCAAGCAATAATCGAAAAATTAAGACAATTCCTAGCTATGAAAGTAAAGATAAAAAAAATTGTTTTTGACAACGAATTTAATACAAAATATATTAAAGAATTTTGTTCAGAAGAAAAAATTGAATACCATATCACAAAACCAAATAGTCATACTGGTAATTCTGACATAGAACGTTTTAATAATACTATAACCGAAAGAATTAGAACACTTAATGTTGAAGAAAAACTTCCAATCAAAAGTCAAATGTTAAAAGAAGTTAAATTTTACAATTCCTCATTTCATTCCACTATTAAAACAACACCCATAGACGTTCAAGAACATAAAATAGACCATAAAATAATTAAATAAAGGTTAGAAAATACCAAGACCAATTTCATAAATAAAAGAAATAAAACAAGAGAGGATTATAATGAAGCAAGAAAACAGGAATTTATCAAAAACTATAAATCCGTTAGGCATAATGAAGAACCCAAATTTAGAAAACATACTTTAGATAAAATCCATGAAAATAATATTAAAAGACCTTTTAAATTTTCAGCTACTACTAACGAATCCTAATCATAATGATTGTACCAACTCAACAAACTCTAGTAACTGAAAAAATCAATTCAGAACGCAAAAATTCAAACAGACAAAGTAGAAATTGCTAATAAATTCGACATCATACTACACTTTATCTATCCAAACGAAATATTAACGGTAGTAGACAAATTAGAATACATAATAACACCATTAGAATCCCAACAATCGATTCATATAAAACAATTTGCACTATACCAAATAAAAAGTATTAGAAATCAAATAAAAACAATCAATATACATAGAAACAGACGAGGATTGATTAATTTAGGTGGTACAGTTTGAAAATGGGTATTTGGAACAATGGACGACAATGATAGACAAGATATAGAAGGACATTTAAATACGGTTGACATAAACAATCACCAATTAATTGGAAATTAATTGACAACATTAATCAACAAATCAAAATCAATAATAATTTCAATAAATCTTTTACACTTAACAAAGAAGCAATACAATCTGATCGATAAAAAATTATAAACAAACAAAACGGAATCGAAAAACATATATATACTGATAACTTACTTTTGGAACAAATGATAAAGATAGATTTCATAAAAAAATAAGTAGAAAATATACAGGACAATTTGGTATCAGCCAGATCAGGTATTTTATATCCAGGTATTTTGACGGAAGAAGAAATTAGAATATACGACATTGACGCAAGTAAATTAACACATAACAGACTAGGTGTAGCTAGATACTATAATGAATCCATCATATTTGCTATAAAAATTCCAATAGAACAAAAAACATATCATAAAAAACTTTTAATACCAATTTCAAATTTAAAAAATAAACAAATCGATGAAGAACTAGAATACATAATTGAACATAAAAACAAATCATATTCATATGAAAAAGATAAAACATTAAAAGAGCTAAAAATTAGCAAAAATTGTATTTTAAAAAATTAATTGTAAATTAATAGTCAATAATGAAGAAGATTATATTGAAATCGATGATGATATTTTAATATTAAATAGAAAGAGCATTTAACAGCTCTTGTGATGAAAGAAAACTTATACTTTATGGAAATTATTTTATAAACTTTCAAAACTATTGTGTACAAATTGATAAAATGAAATTTAGCAATAAAGTCGCTAAATATGTAAGTAAATTTATCATCCCAATGGATAATAGCAATAAAATTCATTTTACAAATTTAACTTTTGAAGATATAGTTTTGAAACATGGTATATTTTTCAAAAAGATACAAGAATTAAATATCAAAAATATGTAAATTTAGGATTTGGATCAATTTCAATAATGATAATAATAATTTGTATATTTTTTGTAATTTCTTATTTTTTGAAAAAGAAAAATTTTCAAATAAAAATCCTCAATAGAATTCAGGAGAATCCAAACTCTAATGGGGGAGGAGTTATGTTACCCAACATAACTCACCTTGATAATAAAGATTTCAGTAATGACAATGTGACTTTTGTTCATAACATACCTAATTATAATTTATTAATAAGCTTAATATTAAAATTTGAATTTGATCCCAATAAAAACATTAAATATGAAAAATATAAAATTAAATTAAAATGTCTTTAAAAGTAATTTTTCTCACGAAAAAGTGTAAAATTGACAATATTTAAAATAAATTAAAGTATTTCACAAAATTACTTTTCTCACGAAATTTGAAAAATGCAAAATTAACAATATTTAATAAAATAAGGTTTCTCACGATACATATTTTATTAAATATCTATATATCAAATATCAGAAATAATATATATTAAAATAATGTAAATTCTAATTATTATTTCATCATTTCCGTTAATGTACTTATTTTAACAAATTTTGCAATTCAAGTACCAATCTAGAATAATATAAATTAGCGTTTAAGAATTATTTTAGTCAGTCTTAAGACCAAGCTCGAATCGCTTATTAAAAATATTGTTTAACAATTTCATCTTTTTTAATAATTGTAAATTTATTAAGTGTTAATAAAAATAATAATAAAGATCAAAAGTAAAGATCAATAGTTTTTTTTATTACTCCAAAAAGTGAAATAACAAAACTCGCGTGTCCCCAATTAACACCTCATTAATCATTAATCATTATAAAGACACGCCCCCTAATTAACTAACATCTTGTAATTGTCATTCAGACAAGTGCAAGTCCTTGCGTTTCAATTTACATACAGACTATACACTTTACTTTACCGCACCCGGAATTTTTTAGCACGGTCCGCTACTGACAATTTCTATAGGCCTAACCATAATGAAGTTAATGAAAATTCAGAAAACTTTCGATATTTTCCTTAAGTTATCGAAATTCGTTGTAAAATCCCTTTAGTCCATAATGAATTTATGAAAAATTAAGAAATCACAAATAAATATTTAAAAAAATCAAAGTTTGAAAGTGACAAACGTAAAATAAATTATGTATTTTTTTATTTTCATCATGATGCCAAGGATTTTATTACAGCCAAACAGTTTTCTTATTTTTTCTTATTTATGTACGAAAGCATCGTACATCATTAAGTTATCGAAATTTTTGAGAAGTTAACGAACGTCAACTTAATTTTTGTAAAATCTATTTCGGTCATTCGGCGTTTTAGTCGTACACCATCTTAAGTTTTCTTATTTACAATATATGAAGCAATATAAAAAATAGTTAATAATTCAACCAAAAAAAAAATAAAATTAAAAAATCGAAATGGTGCGGTGTGGTCTAAATTTCGAAAATTTTTTTTTCGAGATTTTGATTTTTCTTGACGTTTTAGATGTCAGGGAATCAGAACCAGCACGAAAAATTCCGTGTCAGCCGTACGCCGTACACAAGGTAAAAATACATTTTTTTAAACGCGCTTAGAAATAGTATAAGCGCTCGTGCGATTTGTGCAAAAATTGCAACATATATAAAATAAGGATGGAAATTTATGTATATGGTATCCTTTTTGGAATAATTTCCCTGCAACCCCCTTCGCGGAGCGCTGAAAATGCACAATTTTGTGCACTTCAAAAAACTACCCCTAAATATAGTCGGAACTTTACATTGTTTTACATGTATATGTATAGACTCCATATAAAGAAGATTGTCCGCCTATTTTATAGTAATATTAAATCAAAAATTTTTAAATTTGAAATGGCTATAAAAATTTTAAATGGATATAAAATGGATATTCATATAAAACATTGTTACTTGAAAAAAGCTACACACCTTGAGCGGGGTAATGAATTGAAAAAATGAGAAAATAAGTTCTTAAATATACTATGTTACACATTCTGCATAAAAATCAGCCTCGCAACTTTACCCCCCTTCATTTTACAGGTGAAAGAATTTTTATGGGACTATTGAAATTGAATTTTTGGTATTTAAAATTGTTATAAGATATGCCATATTTCAGATAGGGTCTGCCATATTTCAGATAGGGGTTAGGTATAATAAGTTGGTGTTTTTCAAAATCATTCGAAATTTGTACCCCTTTCCCCTTTAATATGGGAGAGGGGTAAGTTTATGAAAGAGGCTGCAAAACATTCGCGGGGGACTGGATGACAAAAATGAGAAATAATTTTCGCAAATACTATCTTACAACTTGTGCCAAAAATATATCTCCCTACCTGCAACCACCTCTAAGCAACATCACTTAGAATTGTTACATTCCAATAAATTATAAATTAATACCATCCCATCAACACCCTTGAATTTCTATATTTTCAAAATTAATACATAATGCATGAAAATTCTATTTTTAAAAATTTAAAGGGCTCTAAAATCGGCCATTTTTTGATACCACCTTGTAACTTCTAAGCACAGTATACTAGATTCAAACCTTCTTAAATCACTAAAAATTAAAAACGTCCATCCCATTTAAATAGAGAAGGGGGAATATTAATTAAACAAGCTATAACACGTCTGCGGGGTATTATATTAAAAAAATGAAAAATGTTAACAATACTATTTTACACCTTGTGTAGAAAATTGAGACACGTACCTTCAACCCTCTTCATTTTACAGCGGCAAAAATTTCGAAACTTATAGAATAAAAACTTATATTACATTTCGGGGATTTAGTTTATATAGTATTATAGTATTAATCGAGTAATAATTTATAAAAACTGGATTGCAATTTAAATTGTACAACATTGGGAGTTTTGTAAAAATCATATCATAGCAATAGTAAGGGTAAGCAGACCTCCTTATAAATGGCATTAATTCTGTTAAGGTCTATTTTCCCTTACTATTGCTGACAGTGGCTACAACTCAACGGGAAAGTACATTGATGTGGTATTATTTGCTTGTTTATTACTTTTTAGTTGAATATTTCTTTAAGGGAAAGTATTTTTAAAAAACTTTTTTTTATTTATATTTTTTATTTTACACTTTTTAGTCGGTCAAATATTTATTAATTTGACCGACCAAAAGTATTTAAATACTTTGACAACTTGGGAGTGATTTGTTTGAGCTCCTCATGGCCCACGATTTGGAATTCCGCATGTGGCCAATGTTTTGGGCCTTCCATGGCCCCCGGTGCCCTACATGTTTTTTTGTATAATTGGCTCCACATGACCCAGGGTACTGCTCTGGCTACTCTTCAAGACATACCTCTCATGTCTTTTTGAATTATGGGTCCCACAAGACCCAGAGTACCTCTCGGAGTACTCAACAAGATGTCCTCTTCAAGGCCTTTCATTTGATACCCCACATGATTTTTTGTATGATGGGGCTCCACATTACCCCGTTTTGGGCCCGAGATTATTCAAGGCGCCCTCCGGATTACTGCCCATTGAGATGTACTGTCGGAGACCTTTCATTTGATACCCCACATGATTTTTTGTATTATGGAGCCCCACATTGCCCCGATTGGAGCCTGACATGATCCACGGCACGCCCGGACCACAGTCCAATGAGATGTACTCGTCAGGACCGTTCATTTGATGCCCCACATGATTTTTTTATGATGGGCCCCCACATGACACAGGTTTTGGGCCCTAACATAAATTACGAAGCCCAACGGACTGCGAAACGAGATGTATTCTTCAATATCTTTTATTTGATACCTCTCATGTCTTTACATTATGGGCCCCACAAGACCCAGAGTACCTCTCTGAGTACTCAACAAGATGTCCTCTTCCAGAGCTTTCATTTGATACCCTACATGATTTTTGTATGCTGGTGCCCCACATTAACCCGTTTTGGGCCCGAGATGACTCAAGGCGGCCTCCGGATTACTCCCCATTGAGATGTACTGTTGGAGACCTTTCATTTGATACCCCACATGATTTTTGTATGATGGGGCCGCCCTACATTGCCCCCGTTTTAACCCCTACATGACTCACGACGCCCCACGAAATACTCTCCATTGAGATGTACACTTCGAAACCTTTCATTTGATACCCCACATGATTTTTTGTATAATGGTACCCAACAATGCCGCCGTTTTGGTCCCGGCATGGCCCACGGCGCCCCCCGAACTACGCCATTGAGATGTACTCGGCAAGACCTTTTATTTGATACCCCACATGCTTTTTTTGGTACATATAAAAATTTAAGCAGCCCTCCGTGCCTCTTCCCCCTGATCAAAAATGCCTTTAATTTATAGGGCACCAATCATCTGATGACACGAACTCAACTTCCAAAGTGGAGCTCAATCGGTCCAGCCCTTTAAGAGTTATGGCCAGGTGAGGAGATACCGACATAACGACATACAAGAAATGTGAATTCATAAAAGGGACAGTAATAAATATACTGGAGGTGTAAATTTATAAAAGGGAAAGTAATAAATTTTACATTTTTTGTAAAATTTTTCATTTTCCGTTAGATTTCGCATGTTGCAATAAATTTTACATTTCTTTAAAAATTTTACATTCTCTGTTAAATTTGCATTTTCTGTTATATTTACATCTTCTGTTAAATTTTAAATTTTTTGTTATATGTACATATATTACATTTCCTGTCAAATTAGCAATTTCTGTTAAATTTACATCTGCTATTAAATTTTACAATTTCTGTTAAATTTTACATTTTTCTGTTAAATTTTACACTTTCTGTTAAATTTACATTTTTCTGTTAAATTTTAAATTTTCTGTTAAATTCTACATTTTCTGTAAAATTTTTCATTTTCTGTTAGATTTCGCATTTTGCAATAAATTTTACATTTCTTTTAAAATTTTACATTTTCTGTTAAATTCGCATTTTCTGTTATATTTGCATCTTATGTTAAATTTTAAATTTTTTGTTATACATATGTACATATATTACATTTCCTGTCAAATTAACAATTTCTGTTAAATTTACATCTGCTATTAAATTTTCCAATTTCTGTTAAATTTTACATTTTTCTGTTAAATTTTACACTTTCTGTTAAATTTACATTTTCCTGTTAAATTTTAAATTTTCTGTTAAATTCTACATTTTCTGTTAAATTTTACAGTTTCTGTTAATTTACATTTTCGGTTAATTTTAACATTTAACATTTTCATTTTCTGTTAATTGGGGCCCGTTTGACCTATGGACTAAGCAACAAGATGTACTCTTCACGAACTTTCATTTGATACCCAAAATGATTTTTTTGATTTTGGGCCCACTTGACCCCCGGCAATCCCCGGACTACCACCTATTGAGGTTAACTCTTCAAGACCCATCATTTGATACCCCATATGATTTTTTGTATTACAGGACCCAACATTGCCCCCGTTTTGGGCCCAACATGACCCACGGCGCCCCCGGACTACCAACCAATGTGATGTGCTCGTCAAGACCTTTCATTTGATACCCCACATGTTTTTTGTATTATGGACACTACATTGCCCCCGTTTTTGGCCTGACGTGACCCACGGCGCCCCCCAGACTACCGCTCAATGATATGTACTCGTCAAGACCTTTTATTTGATACCCCACATGATTTTTCGTATTATAGGGGCCAACATTGCCCCCGTTTTTAACCCCAAAATGACCCACGGCCCCCACCGGACTACCGTATAATGAGATGAACTCGTCAAGACCTTTCATTTGATACCCCACATGGTTTTTTGGTACATTCAAAAATTAAACGGCCCTCGCTCCCCCTTCCCACTCATCAAAAAGGCCTGTTAATTTCTGTTAAATTTACATCTGCTATTAAATTTTACAATTTCTGTTAAATTTTACATTTTTCTGTTAAATTTTACACTTTCTGTTATAGTTACATTTTCCTGTTAAATTTTAAATTTTCTGTTAAATTCTACATTTTCTGTTAAATTTTACATTTTCTGTTAAATTTACATTTTCTGTTAATTTTAACATTTAACATTTTCATTTTCTGTTAACTGGTTTTGGGCCCGTTTGACCTATGTTCTAAGCAACAAGATGTACTCTTCACGAACTTTCATTTGATATCCAAAATAATTTTTTTGATTTTGGGCCCCACTTGACCCACGGCAATCCCCGGACTACCACCCATTGAGATCAACTCTTCAAGACCCTTCATTTGATACCCCATATGATTTTTTGTAATATACGGCCCAACTTTGCCCCCGTTTTGGTTCCGACATGACCCACGGCGCCCCCGGACTACCACCCAATGTGATGTGCTCGTCAAGACCTTTCATTTGATACCCCACATGTTTTTTTGGTACATTCAAAAATTAAACGGCCCTCCGCGCCCCCGTCCCCCTAATCAAAAAGGCCCCAAGTTTATATGGTACCAAACCATTGATGACACGAGCTGAACTTCCAAATTTGAGCTCAATCGGTCAAGCCGTTTAGTTATGGCCAGGTGAGGAGATATATATATATATATATATAAATATATATACCTATATACTGGAAGCAAATAATACCACATCAATGTACTTTCCCGTTGAAATTGAGCAACTGTCAACAATAGTAAGGGAAAGTAGACCTTATCAGAATTAATGCCATTTATAAAGAGGTCTACCTTTCCCTTACTATAATTGTTGACAGTTGCTCAATATCAACGGGAAAGTACATTGATGTGGTATTATTTGCTTGTTTATTACTTTTTAGTTGAATATTTCTTTAAGGGAAAGTATTTTTAAAAAACTTTTTTTATTTATATTTTTTATTTTACACTTTTTAGTCCGTCAAATATTTATTCATTGAACCGACTAAAAATATTTAATTACTTTAACAACTTGGGTATGATTTGTTTGAGCTACTCATGGCCCACGATTCGGAATTCCACATGTGGCTGATGTTTTTTGTATAATCGGCTCCACATGACCCAGGGTACTGCTCGGACTACGCTTCAAGACCTTTTATTTGATGCCCCTCTGATTTTTTTATGATGGGCCCCCACATGACACAGGTTTTGGGCCCTAACATGAATTATGAAGCTCCACGGACTGCGCAACGAGATGTATTCTTCAATACCATTTATTTGATACCTCTCAAGTCTTTTTGCATTATGGGCCCCACAAGACCCCGAGTACCTCTCGGAACAGATTTTGGGCCCACGAGATGTACTCTGCACGACCTTTCATTTGATACCCTACACGATATTTTTATGATTTAAGGCCATGTTGACCCATATGACCCCCTTTTGGAACCTCGTGTAACCCAGTGTGCCTTTACGGACTACGCTCATTTAAATATACTCTTCAAGACCTTTCATTTAATACCCCACATGATTTTTGTATAATGGGCCCACATGACCCACTTTTGGGCCCCCGTATAATCGAATGTGCCCCACGGACTACCTTCATTGAGATGTACTCTTCAAGAGCTTTCATTTGATTCCGCACATGATTTTTTGTATGCTGGGGCCCCACATGGCCCCCATTTTAGCCCCTACATGACACACGGCGCCCCACGAAATACACCCCATTGAGATGTACACTTCAAAACCTTACATTTGATACCCCTCACGATTTTTTGTAATATGGGGTCCAACATGGCCCCCGTTTTGGGCCCCGGCGTGACCCTCGTCGCCCCCCGACTACCCCCATTGAGATGTACTCTTGAAGACCTTTCATTTGATACCCCACATGATTTTTTTGTATTATGGAGCCCCAACATTGCCCCCGTTTTAGGCATGACATGACCCACGGCGCCCCCCGGACTACCGTTCAATGAGATGTACTCGTCAAGACCGTTCATTTGATACCCCACATGAGTTTTTGTATAATGGGCCCACATGACCCACTTTTGGGCCCCCGTATAATCGAATGTGCCCCACGGACTACCTTCATTGAGATGTACTCTTCAAGAGCTTTCATTTGATTCCGCACATGATTTTTTGTATGCTGGGGCCCCACATGGCCCCCATTTTAGCCCCTACATGACACACGGCGCCCCACGAAATACACCCCATTGAGATGTACACTTCAAAACCTTACATTTGATACCCCTCACGATTTTTTGTAATATGGGGTCCAACATGGCCCCCGTTTTGGGCCCCGGCGTGACCCTCGTCGCCCCCCGACTACCCCCATTGAGATGTACTCTTGAAGACCTTTCATTTGATACCCCACATGATTTTTTTGTATTATGGAGCCCCAACATTGCCCCCGTTTTAGGCATGACATGACCCACGGCGCCCCCCGGACTACCGTTCAATGAGATGTACTCGTCAAGACCGTTCATTTGATACCCCACATGAGTTTTTGTATTATGGAGCTCAACATTGCCCCCGTTTTGGACACGACATGACCCACGGCGCTCCCCGGACTAACGCTCAATGAGATGTACTCGTCAAGACCTTTCATTTGATACCCCACATGATTTTTTGTATTATGGGGCCCCACATTGCCCCGATTTGCGCCCGACATGACCCACGGCGCCCCCCGGACCACCGTCCAATGAGATGTACTCGTCAAGACCTTTCATTTGATTTGATGGTTTTTTTGGTACATTCAAAAATTAAACAGCCCTCCGCGCCCCCTTCCCACTAATCAAAAAGGCCCCAAATTTATATGGTACCAAGCCATTGATGGCACGAGCTCAGCTTCCAAAATTTGACATTGCCCCGATTTGGGCCCGACATAACCCACGACGCCCCCCGGACTACCGTCCAATGAGATGTACTCGTCAAGACCTTTCATTTGATACCCCACATGGTTTTTTTGGTACATTCAAAAATTAATCGGCCCTCCACGCCCCCTTCCCCCTAATCAAAAAGGCCCCAAATTTATATGGTACCAAGCCATTGATGGCACGAGCTCAACTTCCAAATTCAAGCCGTTTAAGAGTTATGGCCAGGTGAGGATATATATATATATATATATATATATATATATATATATATATATATAAATATACCTATATACTGGAAGTGTGAATTCATAAAATGGAAAGTAAAAACTGGATTGTAATTTTAAATTGTAGAAGATTGCGAGCTTTGTAAAACTCATAATTTATATTTAAATCTTCGTATTCATTAAATCCTATGGGGATCAAAAGGGTATATAAAGCAGTCTTCCAACTTGGCAGCTTTTTAAGTATGTATTAAACTTATTAAGACAGTGCTCAATATTAATTCTAAATTAAAGTTAATCATGTTGAATGTGAGACACAATGTGAATCTTATCTGGCATTTTCCAAAAAAAAGTCACCGTTTTGAAAAAAAAATTAATAAATTCAATATCCATTTTGGTTAATATTACTTTAAGGTTTTACTTTATGTTTTTTGTTTTTAGAAATAATAATTAAGTTATCATCAACAGAACTCACAACGATATCGTTGATAACTATTGTACCGAAATCAGAAAAAATATGATTTTATTTATTATAATGAATAAAAAAAAACCATCAAAATTTTTTACATAGAATAGAACAAAGAACTTAAAATAATAAAAAAACAATAACAAAATACTTATAGAATTCTTTCATTGGATATTGGTTCTTCATTATATCTTCAGTTATTTTGAAAGTGAGGCTTAAGATTTCGTACTTCTTTAGAAAAATAAATTATAATTATATGTTAATAATAATTTCACAACTCTGTAATTTTAATTATATGTATTATAAAACAAAAATATACGATTGTTAATATGGTATTAATAAATGAAGTTAAATTTCCTTTACATAATTAAATTATATTTTGAAGTCTTTCAATTATTACATCCCAAAATATATCAAACACTAAAAGTGCTCTAGTGTATTCATTTTCAGTGGTAAATTATATTGTAGAAAAAAAGCAAAATCAATAAAAGATGTTGATATAATGTTGCATTTTTTTTCTCTTAAAAATATGGTCAAAAATTTCGAAATTTATAGAATAAAAATATATATTACATTTCGAGTATTTAGCATAAGTATAGTATTACAAATTCGAATACTTATTTATAAAAACTTGATTGTAATTTTAAATTGTACAAGATTGGGGGCTTTGTAAAACTGATAATTTATATTTAAATCTTCGTTTTCATTAAATCCTATGTGGATCAAAAGAGTATATAAAGCAGTCTTCCAACTTGGCAGCTTTTTAAGTATGTATTAAACTTATTAAGACAGTGCTCAATAATAATTCTAAATTAAAGTTAATCATGTCGAATGTGAGACACAATGTGAATCTTATCTGGCATTTTCCAAAAAAAAGTCACCGTTTTGAAAAAAAAATTAATAAATTCAATATCCATTTTGGTTAATATTACTTTAAGGTTTTACTTTATGTTTTTTGTTTTTAGAAATAATAATTAAGTTATCATCAACAGAACTCACAACGATATCGTTGATAACTATTGTACCGAAATCAGAAAAAATATGATTTTATTTATTATAATGAATAAAAAAAAACCATCAAAATTTTTTACATAGAATAGAACAAAGAACTTAAAATAATAAAAAAACAATAACAAAATACTTATAGAATTCTTTCATTGGCTATTGGTTCTTCATTATATCTTCAGTTATTTTGAAAGTGAGGCTTAAGATTTCGTACTTCTTTAGAAAAATAAATTATAATTATATGTTAATAATAATTTCACAACTCTGTAATTTTAATTATATGTATTATAAAACAAAAATATACGATTGTTAATATGGTATTAATAAATGAAGTTAAATTTCCTTTACATAATTAAATTATATTTTGAAGTCTTTCAATTATTACATCCCAAAATATATCAAACACTAAAAGTGCTCTAGTGTATTCATTTTCAGTGGTAAATTATATTGTAGAAAAAAAGCAAAATCAATAAAAGATGTTGATATAAAAAATAATGAGAAATGTTGCATTTTTTTTCTCTTAAAAATATGGTCAAAAATTTCGAAATTTATAGAATAAAAATATATATTACATTTCGAGTATTTAGCATAAGTATAGTATTACAAATTCGAATACTTATTTATAAAAACTTGATTGTAATTTTAAATTGTACAAGATTGGGGGCTTTGTAAAACTGATAATTTATATTTAAATCTTCGTTTTCATTAAATCCTATGTGGATCAAAAGGGTATATAAAGCAGTCTTCCAACTTGGCAGCTTTTTAAGTATGTATTAAACTTATTAAGACAGTGCTCAATAATAATTCTAAATTAAAGTTAATCATGTCGAATGTGAGACACAATGTGAATCTTATCTGGCATTTTCCAAAAAAAAGTCACCGTTTTGAAAAAAAAATTAATAAATTCAATATCCATTTTGGTTAATATTACTTTAAGGTTTTACTTTATGTTTTTTGTTTTTAGAAATAATAATTAAGTTATCATCAACAGAACTCACAACGATATCGTTGATAACTGTTGTACCGAAATCAGAAAAAATATGATTTTATTTATAATAATTTATTATAATTTAAACATCATATTTGTGTCGTGAAAAAAATGTCAATTATAATTTGCAATAATTTTAAAGCGAAGAACCAATTAAAGCAATTATTAATTTTAACTTATACTCATATTATAAACAAAATTTTTTATTATTAAATTGCCATTCATTTTTAAAAGTTTGACAAAATTTGATGAATATAAAAAATAAAAAATTATATTTTAATTTAAAAATGAAATAAAATTAAAAAGTAAAATAAACATATATTTTTTTTTTAAATTTAAAATCTTTGGCTATGGAAAAACCTATTTTTAATTTAAAAATTGCTTTAAAAGTATTGAAAAGAAATTCAGTAAAGTGTGAAAAGGAAGAACAATTAGAAAGAGCTGAAGCTAAGTTTTTTGCAGAAAGGTAATATTGAAATAGAAAAAATTCATTGTGAAAATGCAATTCGTCAGGAAAATCAAGCTATTAATTATTTAAAACTAAGTGCCCGAATCGAATCTATAATAAGTCGCGTTACATCTGCAATAACAACTAAAAATGTAACAAAATCGGTGGCTGAAGTTATTAAAGCAATTGATGCATCTCTGAAAGGAATGAATTTAACAAAAATATCAAAATTAATGGATACATTTGCTCATCAATTTGAAAATTTTGATGTTCAAGGCTCGTATTTAGAAAATACAGTTGAACAAACAACTACTTCAGTTATCTTTAACATCAGCTGATGTTGATAATTTATTAAAACGAATTGCTGATGAAAATAATCTTGAATTAAATATGGAAATACCATCTGGCATATTATCCGATGGTTTGATGCTTTCAGTCGCATCTCCACAATATTCGCATGATCACGAAGAATTAAGTACACGCTTATTAAAATTACGAAAAATTGAATAAATAATAATTTCTACACCGAATACAGTGCTTATAAGACCATTAAAATTTTAATTGTTTTTAAAGAAAAAAATAATATATTGATTCACCAACTAGATCCAATTTTCCACGAATAACAATACGCTTATAACGTTCTGTTGGCAATGCTCCCAATCCAATTTTGACTTTTGCTATTGGCTCTTCATTATCATCAATGCTATACATAAAATATAATTTTTAATTAATATCGTAATAGTTTTTATAAATTCAATTTCTTAAAATTATAATGAAAATTAAGATAATTAAATATACTATTAAAAGTTTTATTATTATTTACTTATCTCTGCTATCTACAATTGTTGATATATCAACTTCAGTACATGAAGGCAAACAATCACATACTAAACCTTTACGATTATGTGACCATTTCGCAATAATTACTGATAATTCTTCATAACGCCTATTTAAACATTCTAATCCAGACATGTTGCAAAATAAGTGATCTGGTGTATTTGGTGTCAAATGTCCAGCACATTTACAAAATGCAATTTGTTTATTACGACGACATTGTACTGTACAAGCACTATAACTATAATATGCATGAACATCTAAATAATTTTCATCATTAAAACGACAATTTCGTTGTTTAACATTAACTTCTCTTGTACGTTCATCATTATCAATATTTTTAATATCAATTAATCGACTAAAATATTATAATTTTAAAAATATATCATTATGATGTATAATGTATATAATTATTACGTATATGAAACATAAGGACCAATTGATATTATATCAGTTTTTGGAGTAACTAGAGTCGGTACTTCTTCTTCTCCTAAAATATATACCTAAAAAAATTATATTAAAATTTACGAAAATTATATATAATTAAAATTATAGGTTGTTACATTAGCTTCTGTTTGAAGATTCATTTGTACACATCCAGGGCCAGTATAAATATTTGATATCATATTAAGTTTTTGTACATTTTGTTTACTACTATTAAGTAATTTCATTATAGATAATTTTTTACTGATATATAATATTTAATTTTACCTTGATTGAAGTGAATTTAATGCATAACATATTCCAAGTTCAGTTTCAATTATATGAAAATATTTGCAGCAATCTGAAAAAAATCTATTCAATTTATATAATTATTTTATAAAATTCTAAGATTTTACCGAAAGATTTATCATTCCAATAACAATTACGAATTGTGTTCTCACATGCACTTCGTACTAATTTTGCATAGTATGAAAAATTTGATTGAAAGCAATTTTCAGCTGGATCAATTCCGCCACATTCATGAACAGTATGATAAGATTCACCACGAAAAAATGCTATTTCACTTAAAACTTCTTCCAAAGTAAATTCATGATCAGCACCCCAAAGCCTTCATTAAAAAAAAAATTTTTTTTTTACAAATTTCTTAATCTGTAATGGTCAGTTAAGCACACTGTGGAAAAAGCTGAGATAGTTACATATTAGTTAATATTAAGTTAAAATTAAGGTAATTTTGTTATTTTTCTTTTATGAATTCAATATATAAGTACATATATAAAGTAGTAGAAAACCACTGCTTTAACAAAACTGCTCTACCGCCGATTGGGATAGTCAATAAAATTCCACTCTCCATATATGTAATGTGTTAGATAAGAAATTTTAATAGTTTGTAGAATCCTATATGTGGGTAATGTTAGAGCAGTTTTGTGCTACGATATTATGTAAGACCCTCCTTTGTAAGCAAAAATAAATTTTTTCTATATCTATATGAATGTAGGTCACATAAATAGAATGTACATGTGCATAGCGTGTATTTGTTTTTATAGAATTAGAATTGCAAATACGTTATGAGCGATTTTGTGTATACAAGAAAAACTTGTATATATACATGAAAAATTTGTGTTTATGAAAGAGTTGGTATATGTGGTATGTTGTTACAAAAACAAAATATACGTGATAAATGCCACTGCTAAGTAAAACTTATAAAAATAATAGTATAATGTTAGAATAGTAGAATAAAGAAAATGGTTTAATAGCGTGTATTTGTTTTTGTAAAATTGCAATAAGAAATACGTTATGAATGATTTTTTGCATGAATGTCAGCGGCGGATTTACCTGTAGGCAGATTAGGCATTTGCCTAGGGCCTCGGATTTATAAGGGCCTCCAAAAATAAAAAAAAAATTAAAAAAAAAATAAAAAATAAAAATTGTCGCAGCAATTCAGATTTTAAACTTTAACAGTACACAACAACAAAATACAAGATAAAGTATAAGTATAAGAATTTGAACATAAAAGAAAATAGGAAAAAAAATATGAAAAAACAATAACCAAGCAAGCTTTGAATTTATATATTTTTTTCCAAAACAGAAAAATGTAATTTTCATTTCATTGTTTGTTTGGATTTTGTTACGTTAACATCAAATGATTTTGAATATTGAGATATTGAGAATAAATATTTGTACGTATTGACTATTAGCACAATTTTTATTTCAGTTAGATATTTTTAGAATAACCAACAGTTTTTTTTAAAACTACCAAAACCAACCGTTATTGCTCCTTGCTTTCGTCATTTAATATATCTTAATTCACTCAACAATTACACCATTTTATATTTAAAAAAAAATATTGAAAAATATACGTTAAAATGAAAAGAACTTTCGAGTCTGGCGCACAAAAACGACTACGAAAAAAAATTCAATTGAAGGAAAATGAAAAGCAAAGAAACTCCCTTGCAAAATTTATGTCTTTGGATAGAAATGTGCCAGCTACCAGTACTGCGGCGGCAGATAAAAATGTTTCACTATTAGTAATAGATGATAGCGATGTTAATCTTCCAAAAAGCAGTCTTTGTGTAGAAGTAGGTGCAAGTGATAATTGTGTTGCCACTACCAATGACATAGAGATTGGAATTGAGAGTGAAGTATTAAGTATAAATACTTATCCCAACTTTACTGACATTGGTTTATGGCCAAAAATAATTAGTAATGATTTGATTGAACATTGTATCTGTACAAAACTCAAAAATGTGGGAGATTTAGAGTCTTCTAAAAAATGTTATAAAGATAATAATGATCAACAAATATACCGAAAATTAAATGATGTACATTTTTATACGACTAAAATAAACTGAGTCCAAGAGCGAAGAGAATGGTTGATTTATTCTGAAACAACGAAATCTGTTTATTGCTTTGCTTGTAAACTTTTTAGTAAAAAATCTAATGTTCTAGTTTCAGGATATTCCGATTGGAAAAATATTGTAGACGTTTTGAAAAGACATGATGAGTCGAAAGAACATAAAAGTTGTATGTGTGCTTATGTTCGTCGTGCTAAAATAAGTGGTCGCGTCGATTCCAAACTTTTAGAGGTAATAGAAAAAGAGTCAATTTATTGGCGAGAAGTATTAAAACGAGTCGTTGCTACAGTTAAACTTTTGGGAAGTTTAGGTTTAGGGTTCAGAGGACATGATAATTCTTCCAAAGGCAATTGTTTCAGCTGTATTGAATATTTGGCTGAATTTGATGACTTTTTAAAGGTTCACTTAGAAAAATATAGTAATTGCGGAAGTGGACATGTTAACTATTTATCTAAAACCACGTGTGATGAATTTATAGAACTTATGGGCAAAACTGTACAAACATCCATTGTTGATGAAATAAAACAAGCTAACTATTTTGCTCTTATAGTTGATTCCACGCCTGATGCTACCCATACTGACCAGTTAACTATTATTATCAGGTATGTAGATCTACATCAAAAAATTCGAGAAAGGTTCATTTGTTTTATTTCGATTGAACATCATGATGCAACATATTTAGAAAAAAAAATGTTGTCCACCTTGTCCGATTTAGGGTTAAACATTAATAATTGCAGGGGACAAACGTATGACAATGCTGCTAACATGTCAGGCATTTATAACGGTCTCCAAGCTAAAATTAAATGTTACAGCAAAAATGCTGAATTTGTGCCTTGCGCAGGACATTCTTTAAATTTGGTTGGAAATACAGCTGCAGAATGTTCTTCTAAAGCTATTAGATTCTTTGATTTTATTCAAAATTTGTTCGTTTTTTTTTTCCTCTTCGACAAAGAGATGGGACCAGCTAATGAAAACTGATCAAAAATTAAGCCATACTTTAAAACGTATATGCGACACTCGATGGTCATCTAGAGCTGAAGCTGTATTAACTGTACGAAAGAATTTTTCCTCCTTAAAAACCGTTCTTGGTGAAATTGGTATTAACCCATCTGAAAAACCCATAGCAAAAATTGAGGCGAAAAAATTACATAGCAGTTTTGAAGATTTAGAGACGGCTCTGTTTATGATTTTTTGGAATACGCTATTGCAAAGAATCAATGCCACCAATAAATCGTTACAAAGCAAAGAATGTAACTTACAAAAAGGAACATATTTATTGAAATCTTTATCAGAATTCATCCACAGTATTCGAACTAATGATGCATATTAAAAAAGAAGCAATCGAATTATCTGGTAGTACAGAATACTCAACAACAAAAAATCGAAACAGGAAAAGAAAAATACAATTCGATGAAACTTCTGATAATGACACAATTTTATGTGGGAAAGAACTATTCAAAGTTGAAACATTTTACATAATTTTAGATACTTTAAACTCTGAAATAAAAAGAAGGTCTGTAGTTTATGACAAAGTATTAGAAAACTTTTTAATATTTGTTGATTTAGATTTGCCTGAAGAAAAAAATGCTCAGTGTATATCAAATTTAGCTGAAAAGTATAAAGATGACATAAATCGATTAGTATTCAAAGATGAGGTTGAGCAGTTCCTTCATTTTGTAAAATTGGAAAAATTATTAACAGTGCCTGAAATGTATGCGTCAATTCTGGAAGGTTTAACATCAACATTTCCAAACGTTGAAATAGTTCTAAAAATTTTTTTAACAATCCCGATTGCAAATGCGTCTGGTGAGAGATCATTTAGCATTCTTAAGAGGGTCAAAAACTACCTAAGGACGTCACTTGGCCAAATAAAACTAAATCACTTAGCTATCATGGCAATTGAAAGTGACCTAGTCAAAAAATAAACTATGAATCCTTAATTGATAGTTTTTCAAAAAATAAATCACGAAAAAAATATACCAATCAAAAATTTTCTTTCTTTTGTAAAAATTTAGAAATTAAGCCATAAAAAAAATAATTATTAAAAAAAAATCTTAGAGGGGCCACAAAAATTGATTTTTGCCTAGGGCCTCAATTAGTTAAAATCCGCCTCTGATGAATGTGGTATTGTAACCATACCATATTCCAACTCTCTGCAAATATTTTTGTTACAAAAACAAAATATAAAGAAAAAATGCATTATGTGTGAGAGGAGATATGAATGTTTTTTTATATGATAAACAAGTGCATGGCGGCATGGCCAATCTGTTTTAGCCCCGCCTTTGTAAACAAAAGTTTTATATTAGAAATATGGTTGCATAATAATTTTTTTTTTTTTGTAAATGAGCTAATATACTAAGATTACAAAATAAAGAAATTAATGATATGAAATGAGAAAATCGTTTTATATTTTGTTACATATTTGGTACTATGCCTATTATCTTGGATTTCCTCTATCTGTTGAACCACATACACTGATCGGTAAATATATAATAATTAGGTGAACACTTTTTATGTTCGGCCGATATGCTATCGTGTTTCTGCCACTGATATATCTGACCGTTACAGTGTACAATATCGCCCGTATTTAAATAGAAAAATTCATTGGATGCCAGATCCAGAACGTTTTAAGACGTTCTTGGTTTTAATTTAATAAAGTCATTGCAAGATTAATTTAAAACAAATTAAATCGTAAAGAAGTGTGTGGTATTTATAGCGTTTTTTATTTTAATATATGAGTAATACTATTTCAAAAATAAAAAGGTTATACTATGGCAAAGAAGGAGTTAATATATATTGTTCTGTAGCATAAATTTTTAGATACCAATTTGTGGTATATTTTTTAGTACTACAACTATTTAAATTAATTACAAATGTTAATTAAATGTTATAAAAATATATTTATTTATCTCTGATTATTTACACTTTGTATTATAAAAGTTAAGCGACTAGTTCTCTATATTAACAAAAGTGACATTATTTAGTAATCTAACTATCAGCGCACAATGTAACGCAAAAACGCCACATTAATAATGTGCAAACCCACAACGCATATTAGTAGTACAGATATAGGCATATAGGCGTTCTGGAACACATCTACTTTTCAATAAACAAAACTGTGCCAGAACGCCTATATGTTTTCCCATACATATTTCCCATGCAAAAATTTTCTCAGACTCAGATTTTATTTTTCGTAATTTGAAAACACGATTTTATATATTTTACATCATTATTTAATATTACCGTAGTATTTTTTTATGCATATTTATTTTAAGACGTGAAAACCAAAACAAAACTGTGCCAGAACGCCTATATGGTTTCCCATACATATTTTGTATTCAAAAATTTTACAGCAAAATTTTTTTATCATATTCGTAATTGTCGCGTTCATACTGCATATAATATATTCCAATATAAATTAAACTTGACCTTTTATTTTCACTTTCATGGAAATAAAAATTAAAAGTTTACTGGTAAATATGTATGCTTATTAAAAATGAAATGTATGCATATAAATAAATGATGACTTTTTTGTCAACGCCATATCTTATAATTGAGATATCAATTAATTATTATTAATATTTCATTACACTGAAATGTTGATATGTAATTAATTTGTTTTTCTTATATTCTTATTCGCATATTACATATAAAATAAATAAATGTAATATTTTTATATAATATTACTACACAAAACAGAGAAATTAATGATGATAAATGTGATATGAGATTACAAAAATTCAAATTTAGAAGTTTTGAAATTTTATAATTAGTTTTAGAATGTGTTAATATAAATATATTAATTTAAAATATCATAAATTAGTTTTAGAATATTTTTTAACCAGATAACACGTATAATGACTATAGATCAGAAAATTGAATGCAAAATATTTAGTTCTTTTTAAGAACCCCCGTGATAAATCGCAAATTGCACCTTTAGCACGTCAGATTTTTATCCTAAAAATACTCGAGAGTTCCTAAATGTATATAATGAGATAACACTATCACCATATGGTTACATTGTGTTGGACTTAACACAAAACGGTAACGAATTATTTCGTATTCAAACTAATATTTTTGAAAAAAACTATTGTGTATGCTATTGTAAAATTAATGATTTGAATAATAAAATATATTGTATGAAATATGAAACTATTGACGAAAACCATCATATATTACGCTTACGCATATTACAAAATTCAAATAAAAAAATTCGAAACACTATTTTAAAAAACTCTGACGATTATGTTATAAAAACCTTAGTGGAAATTGTAATAAATACTTTAAATGGAAATAATAATATTTCATAGAATACTTCGAAAATTTAAAAAAAAATAAAAAAATATTACGAAATTTAGCGTGTTCTAAAAAAAAGTATAAAAGCAAAACGAAAATACTTATTCAAAAAGGTGGATTTCTACCTGTTTTAATAGGTAGTGTATTATCAGGACTTATTAATTAGTGATTTAATTAGTTAATTAGTGATAGTGATTTTCAAACAAAAAATTAATAATATGCAACGTATGGTTGTTATACCAGCAGCTGTTTTTGTCAAGTTAAAAAAGTTAATGGATGATGATAAAAACCTGAGTATTTTAGATCAAAATATGAAAAAAAATTATTTACTAAAAATCTTAACAATATTCAAAAATGGTACATGTATAGACAAAATTTAATGAAAAAAATATTTTTCTTCAGGTAATCAAAAAAGAAGAGTATCTTTATTACCTACTGAATATGGTAATCATAAACCATTTGAAAAAAATAATTCTTCGAAAAATGCGGAAAATCAAACAAAATTAAAATTATTTAAAAACAAAGAAACGCAATACACACCTGTTCATTCATTACATAATGATAATATTCAGCAACAAAGAGATCATGTCTTCAATTTTGACCCCTTACAGGAAAAAAAACAAAAAAAAATTTAGTATAGATGATGAGGTTTTTTATCCTCCTTCACAACGCAACAACAACTGAAAAAATATCAATATAGAGACCAAACTGACAAAAACATGGAGGTTGACGATGAAGTGGATGAAGAAGAAGCGGCTCAAAAACTTGCTTTAGGGGAAATATTACCTGATTAACCAGAAGATTATCCTCAAATGCTAATATAAAAATGTTTGATACAAACAAAGGTGATATTATCACAGTAGCGCTACCTGATAAGTCGCCAATAAATACAAGACAACGGGCACACACAGCCGGTTCGTTTATAATACAAAGCATTTTGTCAGAATATCGAGAACTGCGAAATCCAGCTAAACGAAAACTGACAACAATAAAGAAATCACCACCTAAACAATATAAATTATCGGCAACACCACCTCACTGGACTCCTTTTAAATAACTAATATAAGTTCTATACTTATTATTATGGATTCACGAAATGATTTTTATATTAAGTACATTATTTAGTAACGATTCAATTAATTTTTTTTCTGACAATACACTATCAACTTTTGAAAATTGAATACCTACACATATAGATTTAACAAAGGGTAACTGGAAAGTAGGTTTGTCAGAAATTTTTATTAATGATTATCTACAAACTGATAAGTATGAAAAAGAAAAATGCGTTATGATTTCATTGGGTGTGCGTGAAGTTATAGTAGGTAAGAACAGAGAAAAATTAAGAAACGTATAGGATATACATTTTATCCTAAAGAAAGCACCTTATTTAAATATGACGATTGGAAAATAAATTTCGTACCTGCACTAATCAATAATTTAACTCCTGTTGAAGGATATACTCGTGAACAAATGCTAAACGAATTTAATGCAGAAGTGATGGATGTTCTACCAAATGAAGAATCATATAAAAAGATAGTATATAAACCTGTATCGGCTCCAGACCAATTAAAACTTGTACGCTTGTCAAAAACTTTTGATAAAGATAGTTATTATTTAAAACTACATTATTAATTACAAAAAAGTATTGCTAGAATTTTTTCAACGTACTGTAAAAAAATGGCAGTCGTTGAATGTATGAAATCTGAGTTGGATCTTTTTGGTACACCTCCAATACAAACGAGTATTTTACATACTGAAGAAGTAGCATATAAGATATAAGAAGAAGTAGCATATCTATGGTAGAAGGCGAAGCTTCTGAAGATATATATCCATCTTCAGAAGCTTCGCCTTCTACCATAGAATTTGTTTCACTTGGTCATGGAGATACATACAGAGATTTATCATCAACATACATTAGATTTAAAGTTCAAATAGTAAAAAAAGATGGATCAGTATGGAATAATGATAAAGTGACAGTTGGCACTGAACAAAGAGCTGCTCTACAACCGAGTGTAGTGAACAATTAATTACACTCAATGATTAAACAAGTAAATGTTAAATTTTATGGTAAAAATGTATCAACTTCAGATACTTTCTACAATTATAAGATTTATTTATTATCTTTATTAAATTATGGAAAAGATGCCAGTGACACTCGATTGGAGAGTGCTGGGTGGATATTAGACAGACCAAATGTGCATGATTTTAACAATTCAGGCTAAAAAACAGACAAAAAATTTATAATAATTCTCAAATTGTTGAATTGACGGGAAAACTGCATGTGGATTTTTTTAATACTCAACTTTACTTTTGAGTAATGACAAGAAGAAATCCTGCTTTTCTAACATTAGAAAAGCAGGATTTCTTCTTGTTTTGCAGCGATGTAGATGACAGCTATTTAAAAATTCATGAGGCTAAAGTGTTGCATGTAACAGTTAATCCTAATATTTTAATCCTAGAAACATGTAACAGTTAGTCCTTATATTTTACTGGCACACAATACTATTCTTGAAAAATCTAACGCTAAATATTATTATAAAAGAGGAGAAGTAAAAACATTTAATACCATCAAATACTTCAAACATTTCGTTGGATAATGTATTTATTGGTCAACTACCAAATACTTTAGTATTTTGTATGGTAAATAATGAAAATTTTAATGGAAAACGAGCAAAAAATCCTTATCATTTTGACCATCAAAACTTAACTCAATTTCAATTACATGTGAACGGAGTACAAGTACCAAATGCACCAATTGAAACTAACTTTGATAATGCATGTTGTAATACAAGAGCATATTTAACTTTACTCAGAGGTACAGGAATACATTTATTAAATCAAGGGGTAGAGAGAATAGAAGCTAAATTAAAATCTGCATTGACATCAACAATAACATGCATCGTATATTGAGAATTTGATTCCTCAGTAGAAATCGATAAAAATCGTAATGTTTACACAAATGTATAAATACCGCTAACAAGTAACTAAATTGTTATGATAACTTGGAATCTTGTAAAAAAAATACCTCAACTTAGAAAATGTTAAAAATTAATAAACAGCCGTCATATGCTTTGGTTGATATATCTTTTGCATGTGATAAGATAATCAATTTTGCCCGTAAAATAAGCATTACAGGAATTGAAGAACCAAACAAAATTGTTCACTATGAATATAAATATTTATACCCAACATCAAAATCAAGTATTGATCAACAAAATTGTTCAACCAGCGGACATTTATACAACGATAACATAACACAAAATTTAAACAAAAAATTAAATAAATTTGATCTTCTGCTAGATAATGGTAAAAGCAAAAAAGATTTTTTACTTGAATATGTAAAGTGCAAGTCAAAAGTCTACGACATATCAAATATAATAGATCAGAATGAATACTACCTTTGTATATAAATTTATATAGTAGTCCCACTTGATTGATTTTTTTTGAATCGTGGCGACGAGAGAAGTGCTAACTAAAATATAGTAGGGACATAAATCATATTTTTGATTTAACAGGGCCATCTACATTTGAATAACTGAAACAATTCAAAATGGCAAATTTGTGTATATTTGTTATTGTAATTTTTTTTATTTCTTATTCTGGGTACAGAAGTGTAAGGGGGGAAGAAAATATATAGAAAAAAAAATTTTATATGCGTATTTGAATAATTTTGAATGAATTTTAGAATAGAAAAATAATTTTTTGTAAATTGCTAGGGACGTCACACATTCATTATAGTGATCTGCAGTTAACTATGCCAGTGCTCCTCCATTATATCCCACAATGTATCAGAAATCACGTTTTCATCATATAACCAAATGGAGGAGCACTGGCATAGTTAACTGTAGATCACTATAATGATTGTGTTTACCAAATTTTAGCACAATCCATCCAGTGGTACCAGAGAAAATCCCAGATGAAAATACGGCCATTCATCATTTCATCCAGACCACTAATTTGAATGTGGTTGCCAAATTTTAGCACAATCCATCCAGTGGTACCAGAGAAAATCCCAGATGAAAATATGGCCATTCATCATTTCATCCAGACCAATAAAAATTAAAAAATTAGGAAATTTTATAAAATCGGCACCATCGCCAATGAATAATAACATAAAAAACATTTTAATTCATAAATTCTTGAAAATTATTCGATTTCTACAACATTCTAGAACATTCTAGAAAGAAATCTCATATTTTTTTCCCCAAGATTTTAAGAATTGACAAAAAAAAATATTTTCAATCTTAAATTAACTCAGAAAATTATATTCAAATATGCACATCCATAAAAAAAATCTCATATGTTTTCTTCCCCCTTACGTCACCATCCCTAGCAATTTACAAAAAATTATTTTTCTATTCTAAAATTCATTCAAAATTATTCAAATACGCATATCAAAATTTTTTTTCTATATATTTTCTTCCCCCTTACACTTCTGTACCCAGAATAAGAAATAAAAAAAATTACAATAACAAATATACACAAATTTGCCATTTTCAATTGTTTCGGTTATTCAAATGCAGATGGCCCTGTTAAATCAAAAATATGATTTAAGTCCCTACTATATTTTAGTTAGCACTTCTCTCGTCGCCACGATTCCAAAAAAATCAGTCAAGTGGAACTACTATATAAATTTATATACAAAGATACTACTCAAATTCCAAAAGTGCTTCAGAAGAATAAGTACACAAAAAAAAACTTTGAAGGGGTTTATGCTTTTAATCAAATACCTAAAAAGTTGAATAAAAAACCATTTTTTATTATTTTTAATTCTGATCCTGATACAAAACCTGGTTTGCATTGGTTTGTAATATATTTTCCAAAAAATTGGATGTGCAGAATACTTTGATTCTTACGGAGATCAAACAATAAAAACTAACATTAGCCCTGTTTTTTTGCAGACGGGTATATTGTATTGCAAAATTTTTGCAAAAAAACGGTTCATAGCAAATTGGCAACAAATTTTTTTTTACAAAAACGATTCACTGAACATAGAAGGCGACAATTTTTTTTATTTCAATCACAATTGAATTTATCAGCTGATAATTTTTTTTTTAAATCACATTAACTTTGAGTTTTATAAACGTAAAAAAAAATCATTAAATATCGTTAAAAAATATAAAACTTGCTTTTTTTCTTTAATAAATTGCCATTTTTTAATGTAAAAAAAAAAAATAGGCTATGCCTTTTTTGTCCAATGTATTTGAAATAAATGAAATGAAATGAAATGAAACGGGATATTGACAACAGAGCCATCTACATGTCATATTATGAACTATTTATCAATTACAATTCATTTGCAATATATAAATAACTACTGTAATTCTAATTTTTTTGCCAACAAATTGTTGTTGTTTTCAATGTAAAAATTTGCAATACAATATAACCGTCTACAAAAAAACAGGGCTATTATAGCAAAGAATATATAATAATAAAGAACTCGCATGTAGAACAAATGCGAATTTTTCCATTTCTGTTCGTGGGTCATAACATTGGAACCCGCTCTCTCATTATATGCTATACATATTATTCTGAAATCTCTTTAAAAATATTGTGTGACTCAAAATAACAAAAGGTATTCAGGTGAGAATTAACGCCATGCAAATTGGGGTAATATTAAGTGAATTAATCGCTATTTGGCCTTAATTCCTGTGGTGGCAATTCATCGCCCCAAATTTGTAATTATATAGTAAAAAAAATAGATTTCAGGGATATACAGGTGCAGGGTTTTGCTTGAAATGCATACATATATTGACGTATATATAATTAAATTTTTTGTAATGTTATGCTAAAAATTTAATTAATTATATGTATATGCAAACATATATAACATATATGTATGTATATAACATATATAACATATATGTATGTACAGCTGCCCGCACATATATATACATTATATATAGGAATTTACATATGGGATTGATATAAAAAGATATAAAGGTATATATGTATATATTTAACGAACATTTATATATATATTCATATATATATATATATATATATATATATATATATATATATATACACAATATATATATATTTATATATATATATATATATATATTTCATATTTCTGAAATATATTTATTACCTATGCACAAAATATTAAAAAAGCATAAATACATATATTTAAAATTAATTTTTAAAACGTAAAAAATTTTCAAACTTGAAAAAAATGAATTTTTTTTCACTGAGAATAAAAAGAGAATTTTATTTTCAGTTTGAGAATATTTTTACTTCCCTTTCACAGCCGCCCGCACAAAAAAAATTCAAAAAAAGGGTATACAAATTCAGATGCGACTTCTTTATTATTATATATTCTTTGATTATAGGCAAAATTAATGACAACTCTAGACAAAAATGTTTTATAAGAAATTCAAAACGATTACAAGGAACATTTTCAAATGTATGCGGAGACATTATTGCTGTGTTTATTCATATTTTCGATGTAGAGAAATCTCTATGCAGAAATATTTAAATATATTTATAGACCTATTCACAAATTAACAACGTAACAACTGATTTGACACTTGTTAAAAATTAATAACAAGTGCCATAACAAGCAAGCGTAAAAATGCTATTCACAAAAATGGTGAATATGCACTTGTTAAAAATTATGAGGTGAATTTTGGTTGTTAAAATGTGAATGAAAAATCATCAAATTGTGAATAAATTTTCTAAAAAACCGGTTTCTAAAACAGAAATTTTGTAACTTTTTTTTATTTGAATTGAAAAATGTATTTTTGTAGTTGTACATACAATATATATATATTGTATTTATGATTATAATATGAATAATTCTATACCCATTCAAATATATGATAATTTTTGTATATTTGTTCGAAGGATAAAATTGAAATGTTTCATTTTTGTATTCTCATAGAGTCAGTAGTAAGTTGAAAAAAATGTATGTATATGTATATTATTATGGTTTATATACCTACTAGATAAGAAAAATCGTTATATATAATATATCTCACTATATATAATAATTAATTCTATATCTATTTTTCATATTTCATAATTGATAATAATATACATATATATACATACATATATACATATATTGTATGTAAAAGTAAAACTACTATTTACTGCCAATTTTTAAAACAATTCATCTAATTTTCAACTACAAAAATAAATTTTTAATATTTCATAATTGATACCTATAATCATCTAAAAAATTTAAATAAAAATACTCTTACATTTTTTTCAAACAACTTTTTATTAAAAAAAATCTCTTTTATATGGAATTGTTAAATAACAACTACTCAAATCTGGTTGTTAAATACCAAGTGTCAAAAACCAAATTTAACAGCTTCACAATTATCTTAACAATTTCTGAATAGAGATTTTAACAAGCCGTGGTGAATTTTTATCAATATTGTGAATTTTTTCATACAAATTTTTGACATTGTGAATTTTTATAATATACCAACTTGTTAAATAACAATGACAGTTCATACTGAAGGAATTGTCATTTTCTTAACAATTTTGTTAACAATTTGTGAATAGCTATTTTCTATTTTGCTTGTTAAATAACGATTTAAGAACTTAACAAGATAACAAGTCGGTTTGTGAATAAGGCTATTAGTAATAAGAAACTTGATCATAATGATAAATTAATTTTGAAGTTCTATAAAAGAATATTTGTTCAAAAAAATGTAAAATAAATATTATAAATAAAATTGCATATTACTTTTTAGCACATTTCCAACCAAATTGGAAGAAATGTGTATATTAGTTTCACTCTGTCTGTCCGTTTGTCCGTCTGTCCGTCTGTCCGTTTACACAAACTTCTACATCTATTAAGATAGTCTTAAAACTTTGAATATAGAGAGACAGTAATAAAATAATAGGTCCAGTGTAACAAAATTTTCTGCTATCTCTTTTCCCCGCTGAGTTATTCCCCCTCCAAGTTCGAAAATTGCCCATATTGAACATCTAATAACCTTTAAACCAATAAAAAATTTTAGGGTCTGTAAAAGCTATAAGATAGGAAAATCTTTTATCTTAATTGTGAAATTAATAAATTTTTTAAAATTTAATTGTTTGTTGTATAAAAATATTGTTATCTCCATACAACTTTTTTTAGATTTTAACACCCTGTATTTCCCAAACTGCTTATTATGGAAGGCTGTAATTTTAGTACGAAAGAGATATCCTAAAAATAACTAGAGTCTCTGAAGAAATTGTATCCCTATCTCCCCTCCCCTTTCCGTTGTGACCTTTCAAAAATCAAAAAATTACATTTTTAATTTACTTGTAAAAGTATAACTGCAGAATATTTTTAAAAACAAATATTGAGAAAACTTTCGGATATCATATTTCTTTGAAGTGCATTAATTAATAAATTATAATTATTTGCCTCACACTTATAATTAATCAAAATGCTTAATAATGTAAAATTTTGCAAAAAACGAACATTTTGCATATTTTTAGGAGCTATATAAACGGAATATTGGATATTATTTCATATCACATTATGTTCAATTACAAGCAAAATTACAGAAAACTTAAATGATAAGTTTATATATATTTTGCTGGAATAATAACCTTGGAAGTAACAAAATTTATAAAATCGAACAGGTACACATTTTTTATCTACATTTATCATATCAATTTTTATCTTTCCTATGTATAGTACATTGAAAATACTATACACGTATAGGAATTCCCATTGTTTTAGAATAGCTCATAGTTCTACATACATGAGGCGATTTTGAGGATATGTGCTTTTGACAAACCCCGGGTTTGTTTATCGTATTTTTAACAATTAATTTTATTAATTTTCAATAAATACATATAAATGTTTATACAATTTTTTACAGCACATTTAATTTTTTTATTATTTTGCTCGTGAATTTCACAATGTGAAGTGTAGTAGTGCAAATCCTCTAACCTTGGACTATTCATCAAATCTATAATTATTGCTTTTGATGATGCACCTGGTAAATATTTAATCAAAATATTTTTTTAACATAAATTTTTGAATACAATCCAAGAGTTTTTATAATAGATGCAATTTAGTTGTCGTATATTCCAGAGTCCCATTCCAAGCTGTTTATATTTTCGAAAATATATTTATTTTCACTAATTGAATCATATTCAAGTTGCTGTTTCGGATATGGCGGCTTGAAACAAAATACTTTTGGAGTAAGTGATCTATGCTCTAATATAGCCATTTCTTTTACAAAATGTCGACGACCATTTCCAACGACAAATTGAAAGTCTACAAATGCCACTTTATTCATGATTGTTTACACTTTATAAGATATAATACCACTGATGTCAGTGAAGATGTGTAACACTCTTTATATCCTATTTAAAATTTGTGGTGAGGAAATAAAATTAAAACACTTTAAACTTTTTTATAAAACAACTGATTTGACACTTGTTAAAAATTAATAACAAGTGCCATAACAAGCAAGCGTAAAAATGCTATTCACAAAAATGGTGAATATGCACTTGTTAAAAATTATGAGGTGAATTTTGGTTGTTAAAATGTGAATGAAAAATCATCAAATTGTGAATAAATTTTCTAAAAAACCGGTTTCTAAAACAGAAATTTTGTAACTTTTTTTTATTTGAATTGAAAAATGTATTTTTGTAGTTGTACATACAATATATATAAATATATTGTATTTATGATTATAATATGAATAATTCTATACCCATTCAAATATATGATAATTTTTGTATATTTGTTCGAAGGATAAAATTGAAATGTTTCATTTTTGTATTCTCATAGAGTCAGTAGTAAGTTGAAAAAAATGTATGTATATGTATATTATTATGGTTTATATACCTACTAGATAAGAAAAATCGTTATATATAATATATCTCACTATATATAATAATTAATTCTATATATATTTTTCATATTTCATAATTGATAATAATATACATATATATACATACATATATACATATATTGTATGTAAAAGTAAAACTACTATTTACTGCCAATTTTTAAAACAATTCATCTAATTTTCAACTACAAAAATAAATTTTTAATATTTCATAATTGATACCTATAATCATCTAAAAAATTTAAATAAAAATACTCTTACATTTTTTTCAAACAACTTTTTATTTAAAAAAATCTCTTTTATATGGAATTGTTAAATAACAACCACTCAAATCTGGTTGTTAAATACCAAGTGTCAAAAATCAAATTTAACAACTTCACAATTATCTTAACAATTTCTGAATAGAGATTTTAACAAGCCGTGGTGAATTTTTATCAATATTGTGAATTTTTTCATACAAATTTTTGACATTGTGAATTTTTATAATATACCAACTTGTTAAATAACAATGACAGTTCATACTGAAGGAATTGTCATTTTCTTAACAATTTTGTTAACAATTTGTGAATAGCTATTTTCTATTTTGCTTGTTAAATAACGATTTAAGAACTTAACAAGATAACAAGTCGGTTTGTGAATAAGGCTATTAGTAATAAGAAACTTGATCATAATGATAAATTAATTTTGAAGTTCTATAAAAGAATATTTGTTCAAAAAAATGTAAAATAAATATTATAAATAAAATTGCATATTACTTTTTAGCACATTTCCAACCAAATTGGAAGAAATGTGTATATTAGTTTCACTCTGTCTGTCCGTTTGTCCGTCTGTCCGTCTGTCCGTTTACACAAACTTCTACACCTATTAAGATAGAGTCTTAAAACTTTGAATATAGATAGACAGTAATAAAATAATAGGTCCAGTATACCAAAATTTTCTGATATCTCTTTTCCCCGCTGAGTTATTCCCCCTCCAAGTTCGAAAATTGCCCATATTGAACATCTAATAACCTTTAAACCAATAAAAATTTTTAGGGTCTGTAAAAGCTATAAGATAGGAAAATCTTTTATCTTAATTGTGAAATTAATAAATTTTTTAAAATTTAATTGTTTGTTGTATAAAAATATTGTTATCTCCATACAACTTTTTTTAGTTTTTTTAACACCCTGTATTTCCCAAACTGCTTATTATGGAAGGCTGTAATTTTAGTACGAAAGAGATATCCTAAAAATAACTAGAGTCTCTGAAGAAATTGTATCCCTATCTCCCCTCCCCTTTCCGTTGTGACCTTTCAAAAATCAAAAAATTACATTTTTAATTTACTTGTAAAAGTATAACTGCAGAATATTTTTAAAAACAAATATCGAGAAAACTTTCGGATATCATATTTCTTTGAAGTGCATTAATTAATAAATTATAATTATTTGCCTCACACTTATAATTAATCAAAATGCTTAATAATGTAAAATTTTGCAAAAAACGAACATTTTGCATATTTTTAGGAGCTATATAAATGGAATATTGGATATTATTTCATATCACATTATGTTCAATTACAAGCAAAATTACAGAAAACTTAAATGATAAGTTTATATATATTTTGCTGGAATAATAACCTTGGAAGTAACAAAATTTATAAAATCGAACAGGTACACATTTTTTATCTACATTTATCATATCAATTTTTATCTTTCCTATGTATAGTACATTGAAAATACTATACACGTATAGGAATTCCCATTGTTTTAGAATAGCTCATAGTTCTACATACATGAGGCGATTTTGAGGATATGTGCTTTTGACAAACCCCGGGTTTGTTTATCGTATTTTTAACAATTAATTTTATTAATTTTCAATAAATACATATAAATGTTTATACAATTTTTTACAGCACATTTAATTTTTTTATTATTTTGCTCGTGAATTTCACAATGTGAAGTGTAGTAGTGCAAATCCTCTAACCTTGGACTATTCATCAAATCTATAATTATTGCTTTTGATGATGCACCTGGTAAATATTTAATCAAAATATTTTTTTAACATAAATTTTTGAATACAATCCAAGAGTCTTTATAATAGATGCAATTTAGTTGTCGTATATTCCAGAGTCCCATTCCAAGCTGTTTATATTTTCGAAAATATATTTATTTTCACTAATTGAATCATATTCAAGTTGCTGTTTTGGATATGGCGGCTTGAAACAAAATACTTTTGGAGTAAGTGATCTATGCTCTAATATAGCCATTTCTTTTACAAAATGTCGACGACCATTTCCAACGACAAATTGAAAGTCTACAAATGCCACCTTATTCATGATTGTTTACACTTTATAAGATATAATACCACTGATGTCAGTGAAGATGTGTAACACTCTTTATATCCTATTTAAAATTTGTGGTGAGGAAATAAAATTAAAACACTTTAAACTTTTTTATAAAACAACTGATTTGACACTTGTTAAAAATTAATAACAAGTGCCATAACAAGCAAGCGTAAAAATGCTATTCACAAAAATGGTGAATATGCACTTGTTAAAAATTATGAGGTGAATTTTGGTTGTTAAAATGTGAATGAAAAATCATCAAATTGTGAATAAATTTTCTAAAAAACCGGTTTCTAAAACAGAAATTTTGTAACTTTTTTTTATTTGAATTGAAAAATGTATTTTTGTAGTTGTACATACAATATATATAAATATATTGTATTTATGATTATAATATGAATAATTCTATACCCATTCAAATATATGATAATTTTTGTATATTTGTTCGAAGGATAAAATTGAAATGTTTCATTTTTGTATTCTCATAGAGTCAGTAGTAAGTTGAAAAAAATGTATGTATATGTATATTATTATGGTTTATATACCTACTAGATAAGAAAAATCGTTATATATAATATATCTCACTATATATAATAATTAATTCTATATATATTTTTCATATTTCATAATTGATAATAATATACATATATATACATACATATATACATATATTGTATGTAAAAGTAAAACTACTATTTACTGCCAATTTTTAAAACAATTCATCTAATTTTCAACTACAAAAATAAATTTTTAATATTTCATAATTGATACCTATAATCATCTAAAAAATTTAAATAAAAATACTCTTACATTTTTTTCAAAAAACTTTTTATTTAAAAAAATCTCTTTTATATGGAATTGTTAAATAACAACCACTCAAATCTGGTTGTTAAATACCAAGTGTCAAAAATCAAATTTAACAACTTCACAATTATCTTAACAATTTCTGAATAGAGATTTTAACAAGCCGTGGTGAATTTTTATCAATATTGTGAATTTTTTCATACAAATTTTTGACATTGTGAATTTTTATAATATACCAACTTGTTAAATAACAATGACAGTTCATACTGAAGGAATTGTCATTTTCTTAACAATTTTGTTAACAATTTGTGAATAGCTATTTTCTATTTTGCTTGTTAAATAACGATTTAAGAACTTAACAAGATAACAAGTCGGTTTGTGAATAAGGCTATTAGTAATAAGAAACTTGATCATAATGATAAATTAATTTTGAAGTTCTATAAAAGAATATTTGTTCAAAAAAATGTAAAATAAATATTATAAATAAAATTGCATATTACTTTTTAGCACATTTCCAACCAAATTGGAAGAAATGTGTATATTAGTTTCACTCTGTCTGTCCGTTTGTCCGTCTGTCCGTCTGTCCGTTTACACAAACTTCTACATCTATTAAGATAGAGTCTTAAAACTTTGAATATAGATAGACAGTAATAAAATAATAGGTCCAGTATACCAAAATTTTCTGATATCTCTTTTCCCCGCTGAGTTATTCCCCCTCCAAGTTCGAAAATTGCCCATATTGAACATCTAATAACCTTTAAACCAATAAAAAATTTTAGGGTCTGTAAAAGCTATAAGATAGGAAAATCTTTTATCTTAATTGTGAAATTAATACATTTTTTAAAATTTAATTGTTTGTTGTATAAAAATATTGTTATCTCCATACAACTTTTTTTAGTTTTTTTAACACCCTGTATTTCCCAAACTGCTTATTATGGAAGGCTGTAATTTTAGTACGAAAGAGATATCCTAAAAATAACTAGAGTCTCTGAAGAAATTGTATCCCTATCTCCCCTCCCCTTTCCGTTGTGACCTTTCAAAAATCAAAAAATTACATTTTTAATTTACTTGTAAAAGTATAACTGCAGAATATTTTTAAAAACAAATATCGAGAAAACTTTCGGATATCATATTTCTTTGAAGTGCATTAATTAATAAATTATAATTATTTGCCTCACACTTATAATTAATCAAAATGCTTAATAATGTAAAATTTGCAAAAAACGAACATTTTGCATATTTTTAGGAGCTATATAAATGGAATATTGGATATTATTTCATATCACATTATGTTCAATTACAAGCAAAATTACAGAAAACTTAAATGATAAGTTTATATATATTTTGCTGGAATAATAACCTTGGAAGTAACAAAATTTATAAAATCGAACAGGTACACATTTTTTATCTACATTTATCATATCAATTTTTATCTTTCCTATGTATAGTACATTGAAAATACTATACACGTATAGGAATTCCCATTGTTTTAGAATAGCTCATAGTTCTACATACATGAGGCGATTTTGAGGATATGTGCTTTTGACAAACCCCGGGTTTGTTTATCGTATTTTTAACAATTAATTTTATTAATTTTCAATAAATACATATAAATGTTTATACAATTTTTTACAGCACATTTAATTTTTTTATTATTTTGCTCGTGAATTTCACAATGTGAAGTGTAGTAGTGCAAATCCTCTAACCTTGGAATATTCATCAAATCTATAATTATTGCTTTTGATGATGCACCTGGTAAATATTTAATCAAAATAGTTTTTTAACATAAATTTTTGAATACAATCCAAGAGGTTTTATAATAGATGCAATTTAGTTGTCGTATATTCCAGAGTCCCATTCCAAGCTGTTTATATTTTCGAAAATATATTTATTTTCACTAATTGAATCATATTCAAGTTGCTGTTTTGGATATGGCGGCTTGAAAAAAAATACTTTTGGAGTAAGTGATCTATGCTCTAATATAGCCATTTCTTTTACAAAATGTCGACGACCATTTCCAACGACAAATTGAAAGTCTACAAATGCCACCTTATTCATGATTGTTTACACTTTATAAGATATAATACCACTGATGTCAGTGAAGTAACACTCTTTATATCCTATTTAAAATTTGTGGTGAGGAAATAAAATTAAAACACTTTAAACTTTTTTATAAAACCAAAAATTTTATTACATTCGTTACAAAGTAATGGTATTTCAACAAATAGCTTCGATAAATTAAAAAATGAATTATAGTTTGCTAAATCGTTACAAAGTAATGGTATTTCAACAAATAGCTTCGAAAAATTAAAAAATGAATTATAGTTTGCTAAAAAAAAATCATTTTCACTTAACTTATTTAAATTTAATTGATTACATTTTTCAAAATATTGATATATATATAGTTTTTATAAAAGGTTCACTAATACAATGTACATATGAATGAGAAGTTATAAATTTTTTAATTTCATATAATTTTTTCCATTCATCTTTACTTAACATAAATGTCAATTTCAGCAGCATTACAAATAGTTTCTGCAAAATAATTCCAAAAATAGTACGTGAAGATCATTGACGATTTTCCAACTTTATCTATAACAATGTTAGTTTCCAATGTAGACGGATTAATTCCAGCCGAAATCTTTGCAGTATGCTCATCGTGGCGGAAAAAATGGTAGGCAAGCAGTAAATTATCCCTTTGAATGTTGTTTTGATTAGTTAACTTGACTTCTATTTGAATGTTATTTTCAGTTGATGTGTCCATTTCTAACTCTAAAATAATACTAAATCATTAATTTAGAGCACTCCACAGAGGGTCATTAAATTAATTACAATTTTACATACAATCCGTATTTTTTAATTTTTGTATTGATATATGAAATTATAATTATGAATAAAAATAAAAACTTGAAAAAAAAAATATATTACTACATCATTAATTCGAAAAACTAAGGTATTTATTTTAAAAACATACTTTTACTATAATAGTTCGCTCTTTGGTATCCGAGAATTATTATTCTCATCAAAACCTAACCATTTGACATAGACCATAACCCCTCTTCTTCGAATAATTTTTTCGACTAAATATATATCTTTGTTTTTTAGTTTTTGTAATTCAAATTCATAAAATCCTCCTTTGATTGTTCGATTTTTATAGTCCTACAATGTATATGTTACGGGGTTAGTCAAATGAACTTTGCCAACCTTGAAAATTTCAGTTGACCAATTTGGTAAATAACCTTTATCAAATTTACCTTTATATTTTGATATTCTGACATATTCACCTACTTTAAATTTACCCTTTCGAAAAACTTTGGGTCTATTGTAAACTGTTTCTAGAAGCAGCTTCTCATGTTTTTTTTATCGACTTTTGACGGTTTCGCACGAGTTTTATAGTTCGATGATATGTGTTGTTATACTGTAAAACAATTTTGTTTAAAAAATCAATCCAATTGTAATTACCATTTAAACTGAACATTTTACATAGTTTGGTTTTCAAAGTTCTTATAACACGTTCAGCAATTCCAGCTTTTATTATTGTAAAACTTGTATAATGATTAATGTTGTGTTTCTCCATCAGATGCTTGAAATGGGTATTAAAAAATTCAGTTCCCATATTTGAATTAATATTTTTAGGTATTACACTATTTTCCATAAAAATATCAGCTAACGCTTGAGTAACTTCGACACCAGTTTTAGTTTTTAATGGTTTCACTTACAAAAATTTTGAAAAAATATCAATTACAACAAGAATATACTTGTAATTATCATAATATTTTGCTTCATATATTGTAAATATATGTTGCTTCATATATTGTATTACTTCATATATTGTAAATATATGTTGCTTCATATATTGTAAATATATGAAGCTTTGTGGTGCGGTCTAAATTTCGAAATTTTTTTTTTTCGAGATTTTGATTTTTCTTGACGTTTTAGATGTCAGGGAATCAGAATCAGCAAAAAAAGATCCGTGTCCGCCGTACGCCATATGCCGTCGTACGCAAAGTAAAAATGCACTTTTTTAAATGCTTAGAAATAGTATAAGCACTCGTGCGATTTATACAAAAATTGCAACATATATAAAGTAAGGATGGCAATTTATGTATATGGTATCCTTTTTTGAATAATTTCCCTGCAACCCCCCTTCGCGGAGCGTTGAAAATGCACAATTTTGTGCACTTCAAAAAAATACCCCTAGATATAGTCGGATCTGTACATTGTTTTACAGGTATATGTATAGACGCCATATAAAGAAGATTGCCCTAGGTCCTAGCCCCCTATTTTATAGTAATATTAAAACAAAAATTTTGAAATTTAAAATGGTTATAAAACCAGTTTGATTGAAAACAAAACGTTGGTACCTCAAACATAGATACAGCCGGTACGTATATTTCGATTCCTTATAAAAAATTTACCCCCCACCTTCTTTAAGTGGTAAATTTGAAAATGTTCAACGAAATAAGAAGTTTTACTTTTTTTTATATTGTGATTTTTCTTTGTGATTTTTAATTTTGTGAAAAATGTCGAATGTTTTCGAAAAATTATTGGCAAGCAATAAACGGGATTCAAATAAACCATCTACTCCTTCAGGCGGACGACCAATGCACGTACAAAATTCATATCAGTGGAAGAGTTGCAGCAAAGTGCATGAATTGTTTCAAAACAGTCACGAACACAGTAAAGGCACGTTTGATTAAGCACCGGTAATGTATATATTCTATTAACTATTATATTTTCTGTATTTAATTTTATAATAACTGTCGATATGTTTTATTTATAACAAGTGAAACGTGTGGTTCTGACAATATCGTTGAAAATAATGAAAATGAAAGTGCTGATATTGAAAATAATGTACGCATGGATGACACAGTTGAAATGGATGATGTTGATACAGAATCCGTCAGCAGCCAATTGCAAGCAATTTCGGAAAGTAGCGAGGATTCACGCCCACATTCTTGTTCAGCTTCACGATCAAGCCTTAATTTATCTTTCGAGTTACAAGAGGTAAGGTATTTGTCAACTTATGTGTAGTGTAATGTTTGGATTGATGTTCGTGAATTCATTTTAATTTAGGCGTCAACATCGGATTTTAGATGCCCACCACCGAAACCACAAAAACTGAATCGTTTTATGGATAATGTGAAGCCTGCTGAAAGCGAGAAGCTCGATTCATTGACGGCAATGCTTTTTTATAGTTGCAACATACCATTTAAAGTAGCCGACTCAATATATTTCAAGAGATTCGTCAAAGCATTGCGACCAGCATATAATCCGCCTCATCGTCATCTAATGGCAGGTAAGTTGCTCGACCAAGCGCATGAATCAATTGAGAAGCGCAATATGGAATTGATTGAAAAAATGAACAAGAGAGTAACTTTGTTCGTTGATGGTTGGCAAAATTCTTCAGCAAAAATTTTTGCAACATCAGACGATCAAAAAGTATTTTTGGATTCTTACGACTTTTCAAGTGTTCGAGAGACAGGTGCCAATTTATTTGATGCCGTAGATAAAGCTATTGTATTGGCAAAGGAACGTTATGATGTCAATATTTATGCTATTTTGACAGACAATGCATACTGTATGCAGAACATGGGAAATACCAGTAAATCTTTGAATTTGCTTTACTCAACATGCAACGCACACTCGGCAAATTTGTTGGCAGGAGATATATTGAAAACAATACAAAACTCAAAAGTAATGGGAAAAGTCATGACTGTGGAAAAATATTTCAAAAGAACTGGCTTAGCAAATCGTTTGTTGAAAGCTGGTGGGAATAAACCAGTTTTATCTTGCGCTACACGTTGGACGTCACAACGAAATGCAGCTGAATCCTTTTTAAAAAATATGTCGGCAATGAAAACGGTTACCGCTGCTTGTGATGTTGAAGCAGAATCTGATGAAAAAGCAATAACACCAAAATCGACAGTTTCTTCACTTCTTTTTAATCAAGAGTTTATCGCATCGGTTAAAAATTTACTGGAAATACTAAACCTAGTTGCAAAATTGACCAATTTTTTCCAAAAGAGCACTACCTCTGCTGCTGATGGAGCTGAAGAATGGCTGATATTGTTAAATGATGACCAGACGATTTGCATGAATTCTTAGAATATCTTATGAAGAAGAGTAATGTTTTGAACATTGTTACGATGACTGCCAACTATTTTCATCCAGTCTATCGCGGCAAGCGATTAAACGATAACCAACGAAAGGAAGTTACCAGCTACGTTTTCGAAAAGCTTGAAGCAACTGAAATTGAATCCTGTCGCCAATTTACGTCAAATGAAGAAAAGTTCGCTACATTGAATCGAAAAAAAATCAATTCACCAAAAACATTCTGGCACTACGCCGCTGAGCTGGGCCATGGTAATTTAGCTGAATTTGCTATGGATTTTTTGAAGATCCCAGCATCAACTCGCAACTAGAACGTCTATTTTCCAACTGGGGATATGTACACAGTGATATTAGAAACCGGCTCACAGACGAGACGTCAAAAAAACTTGTGAACATTTCTTTCACGTTGCGGTCAACCGATGACATAGTCGAAGATGACAATGATTGCGAAATAACGAATGAAATATAAATTTAAAAGAAATAAATTAAAATTTTCTGTATTTTGCTAACATACATTGTAGTTTTCATTAATTCTTGATTTAATTGGTAAAAAGTTTTTTTTTTTAGTTTTCGACAAATCCATGTAGACTACTTGATTTTGCTTGTATAGTCTACCGCTAGTATTCGACATGTCGAAAATATCCATCCCAGTTTGGAACTTAAAATGACTATAAAATAAGCCACATTTGAGATAGGGTCCTGTATCTCAATTTTCACTTCTTTCCCTTTTCATATGGGTTAGGGGGTATATCTATTAAACAGGCTGCGACACCTCGGCGGGGGACTGGATTGCAAAAATGAGAAATCATTTTCTTCAAAATACACACCTACACCTTGTATACAAAATTGAGACACGTACCTTCAACCCTCTTCATTTTACAGGGGCAAAAATTTCGAAATTTATAGAATAAAAACATATATGTATGTATTATATTACATTTTGAGTATTTAGTATAAATATAGTATTACAAATTCGAGTACTTATTTATAAAAACTTGATTGTAATTTTAAATTGTACAACATTGGGAGTTTTGTAAAAATAATAATTTTTACTTAAATCTTTGTTTTCATTAAGTCCTAGGTGGATCAAAAGGGTATATGAAGCACTCTTCCAACTTGGCAGCTTTTTTAATTGCTGACGTATCAGCTAAATCAATTTGGCAAACATCGTTAATTGCTTTTTGTATGTATCGTCGACGCATTAATTTTCTTCTTACATTTCTATGTATTTCATTGAAAACAATTTCATTTTTAGACATTGTTATATGTTATTATGTATATTTTTTGTTAAAATAAAGATAAAATCTTTGCTTATATACTATTTTTATATTTACTAACTAAAATTCTTCATCATAATAAAATATATCTGCTAAACCTATTTTATAATGTCCTCAAGCCAAAGTATTAATATTATCTTCTAAAATGTATCGTTTAGTATCATTAGCACTTAAAACTGATTTATTTAATTTTTGCGTATATATGTTATGCAACTTTGATCTTATAACATTCATATTTCTATAATATAATTTTTTGTATAATAAACAATTTTTAAAATTATTCAATGATATATTTTTAATAGTGCTTTTTGTTATACCTTTAGCTTTTTTTGTAAGATCCTTATCAATTACATTAATCATGTATACTTTAGAACGTAAACCAATAAATTGTCTCATAATTTCACCTTCATTTTCGTCTGTAACAAAACCCCACTTTTTTTTATTCACCAACGGAAAATTATAAGGATTGTCTTTTTCATAATTTGACGTATCAAATTTATCGACTAAATCATCTTTGATGTCATTGTAAAAGTCATCAGTTTTAAAAGTGTACTCAAAACTGTCAGTATCCAAATAGTTTCTATCAACTTTAGACCCATATTTAACCTTTGTATAGCTGTAATGAAAATTGTACATAAGTAATTTGGATACATCTAAAACTGTAAAGCCTAAGTAAACTGGTTTATTAAGCGATAAAATATCTTTATTTAGTTGAATAGCAGCTAAATTTTCTGTAAAATGCGAACAGCTGAAAATTAGGTTTTGCTATTAAAGCTCTTGCGCCTAAATGTCTTCCCTTACTTTCCCATGATTTACCGAAAAGACTATTATTTATGCCTTTGAAAAATATTTTCTGAAATTCATTTTTTGCATCTGCACGATACTTTGTATTCATATCAATGAAATTTTTCATAAAAGCTTTTTGCTTAAATTGTATGCCCCTATGAATTTTTTTAATTGTAATCCATTTCTTAAGCATTGTTTCAAATTTCTATAGTGTATAATATAGTTTTTCTTGTCATGTAAGTCCAATATTAGTTTTTTATTTTTACAATTCGGTGTTAATTTATTTTCAGCGCAAAATGGTACATCGTTATGTTCGTCATGTAATTCATATGTAAAATCTAAATCAACCTCAAGAATATACCCTATTTCAGCATCATCTTTAATGTTTTCATTTGTACTTTTAATACTATCAGGATTTTCTAACCATTTAAAATCTTTGTAAGGTAAACATTCTTTTAGCGCGTACGCATACAAATTATTACAATCATAATACATTAAAAATGTACCTGGCTCTTCGGGTTTATATTGATTTTCCATATATTTATTATTAGCAGCTGTATTTCGCAAAGAACATTGACTTATACCACCTCTAATACCACTTGTAATAAAATTATACATATCTGAATCTGTTAATAATTCTAACTCAAATTTGGTAAAGTATAATGTTGAGCACTATCTAAATCGTATATTTGTTTAAAAGTTTTCCTAAAGTTTTCATAAACGTCTACCAATATCAAAACATAAATTTTTAAATACAAATTTAAATAATCTTCAAAATTTTGACGATTATATCAATATATGTATATAAACGCTTGCCAAACACATAAAGCATGCTCATAGTCGCTATCTGTACAAGCGGTATTCGTTAAATTGTTAAAAAAATATCTGTACAAGCGGTATTCGTTAAATTGTTAAAAAAAAAACATAGTGATAAATTTCATTTTCTTGTAATAAAAGTAAATTAACATGATATTTTCTGTTTTCATGCTTAGAATGGTGGAAAGGTCCGACAATTTGCATTTGCTTTTTAATAATTTCAAAACCAAAAACATTGCAACTTATTTCAGGATTGAAAACTTCAAATTCGACAATGTCCTTATGATTAAGTGGAAATTCCAACCCTGAAAATTTAACAACTTTATTGCCTAAATTAATTTCAGGAGCTTCTATATTGCTCAACTTATAGGAATTTGTTCTCTGAGCATTAGTCGTTTGCGGTTGTAAAGCCGCAATTATGCACCATTTAAAACAGTAAGTGTCATTATTTTTAATATTTATACACGCTTTTTTTAATTCGATTATTTTTGGTACATTTATATAAGTTGAACCTCGAATTGGACAATATTTATTAATATTAATTTCGAGATGTTCACTTCGTATTAATGACCATTCAGAATCTTTTTCCTGAAATTCATCTGTCTTAGATGCTATAAGACTATACATTGAATCTAAAGAGTCTATTATATTTTGCTCATTTTCTACTAACACCATTTGAGAATTAAAAGATTTTATATCTAAATCTAACTCTTCTTCTTTTATTATTGTTTGAGGTTTTACATATTCTGCATATAAATCTAAATTATATTTAAAAGCTTTTTGCTCATTTAAACAATTTTTTAATAATTCCATAATATTATTATTATTTATTTTGAAAAGTTACTTATATCTAAATTTTCTTCTTGTTCATTTTCTATAGAATATGTAATAATGCTATTTTTAAAATTAGATTTTATATATTTTACATCATTAATTAATATTACCGTAGTATTTTTTTATGCAAATTTGTTTTAAGATGTGAAGACCATCTTGATTCTTCTACATTTTGTTTACAATCCTCACAAAATTTCAGATTTCGTTTGATTGTTGATACTCTTAGGTCAGATGTTGTAGCTTCAGTAATCGATGGTACATTTGTATCATCGGAATGATAACCAGTTACATGCTTAGTTAAATTTTTTAATGTTAAAAATTTTTTGCCACACTTTTCACACAAAAATATTTTTTAAACTTTTAAAGTTTTAATTTGGTAATTTTTTGTACATTTATATATATGATTTTCAAATATTTTAGATTTACTAAATCTAAGACCACATTTTTCACATAAAAACATTGTTAATTGTTATTTTTAATACATTCATCATATGTTTCTTTTGACACAAACTGTTTGAAATTTTCTAAAAAAACCGCTTAAAAAGATGATGCGAGCCAGTAATTTTAAAAAATCTTTAATGTTTATTTCTTTATTTTTATATTGTTCTATTAAATTAAGACCGTTCTGATAACTATTTATACAATTATTTAACCTTTCTATTTCTAATTCAGAGTACACTTTATTCAATTTTAATTCATTTTCAAATTTGTAATATTATGAATTTTCATTCGCCCAAAGAAAAATTGAACGAAGGAGACTTAAATTGATCACGACCTAAATATTTCATATTAATATTTGTATTTTGAGTATCTATATTTTTTTAATTTCTTCAATTATAGAATAAAATTTTCTAGGTAACCAATATTTAAATCCTGCTTCTAATTCTGCCAAAACACTTTTATTCACAGCGTTTTTAAATTGTACGTTTTTCACTGATAAATTTATAAATTTGTAAGTTTTATTTATTTCAAGTTATGATGTTTTAAGGACTTTATTTTCAAAAATATTGTTACATGTGTTCAGCATTGATACTAAATTTTGATCCATTTTAGTTTTTTGTAAAATTGTTCTAAGAATATTTATTAATGTAGTAAGTTCCCAATTCCCATATGTAATTTGAGAGTAAATATATAATATATGATTACTGTAAATAATAAAAAATAATTTAGAAGGAGTAAAAGAATAAAAATAAATAAGAGTAAAAGAATAAAAATAAATAAAGAGTAAAGAGTAAGGAGAAATGATATAGTAAAAATCAGTAGTAACTTGAATTTTGTAATGTGCGGTTCTAATTATTATTCTAATGTAAATAAAATATATATGAAGTAAAGGCTCTGGCCCAATACAGCATGAAATGCCAGCATTTTTATGCCAGCATGAACATTTTTATTAAATACGTGTGTGCCTATGCAGTATGGCCTAATAAACATGCCAGCCTTTTTTTTCATGCCAACTTTAGCATTGAAAAATTTTATAAATGGCAGCATTGAAATAGTTGTTGTTGTAGCATTAAAAAAATTTTATATTTCATGCCGCATGCTAGCATTTAAAATTTTTTTAGTCATAAAGGCTCTGGCCCAATACAGCATGAAATGCCAGCATTTTTATGCCAGCATGAACATTTTTATTAAATTCGT
>OX457089.1:32746587-32796928 GCA_949752835.1 Empis stercorea
TTAATCATTGAGTGTAATTAATTGTTCACTACACTCGGTTGTAGAGCAGCTCTTTGTTCAGTGCCAACTGTCACTTTATCATTATTCCATACTGATCCATCTTTTTTTACTATTTGAACTTTAAATCTAATGTATGTTGATGATAAATCTCTGTATGTATCTCCATGACCAAATGAAACAATGTATGTATATATATGTATATTATTATCAATTATGAAATATGAAAAATAGATATAGAATTAATTATTATATATAGTGAGATATATTATATATAACGATTTTTCTTATCTAGTAGGTATATAAACCATAATAATATACATATACATACATTTTTTTCAACTTACTACTGACTCTATGAGAATACAAAATTGAAACATTTCAATTTTATCCTTCGAACAAATATACAAAAATTATCATATATTTGAATGGGTATAGAATTATTCATATTATAATCATAAATACAATATGTATATATATATTGTATGTACAACTACAAAAATACATTTTTCAATTCAAATAAAAAAAAGTTACAAAATTTATGTTTTAGAAACCGGTTTTTTAGAAAATTTATTCACAATTTGATGATTTTTCATTCACATTTTAACAACCAAAATTCACGTCATAATTTTTAACAAGTGCATATTCACCATTTTTGTGAATAGAATTTTTACGCTTGCTTGTTATGGCACTTGTTATTAATTTTTAACAAGTGTCAAATCAGTTGTTACGCTGTTAATTTGTGAATAGGTCTATCAATATATTTAAATATTTCTGCATAGAGATTTCTCTACATCGAAAATATGAATAAACACAGCAATAATGTCTCTGCATACATTTGAAAATGTTCCTTGTAATCGTTTTGAATTTCTTATAAAACATTTTTGTCTAGAGTTGTCATTAATTTTGCCTATAATCAAAGAATATATAATAATAAAGAAGTCGCATCTGAATTTGTATACCCTTTTTTTGAATTTTTTTTGTGCGGGCGGCTGTGAAAGGGAAGTAAAAATATTCTCAAACTGAAAATAAAATTCTCTTTTTATTCTCAGTGAAAAAAAATTCATTTTTTTCAAGTTTGCAAATTTTTTACGTTTTAAAAATTAATTTTAAATATATGTATTTATGCTTTTTTAATATTTTGTGCATAGGTAATAAATATATTTGAGAAATATGAAATATATATATATATATATATATAAATATATATATATTGTATATATATATATATATATATATATATATATATATATATATATATATATACCCCTTCAAAGTTTTTTTTTGTGTACTTATTCTTCTGAAGCACTTTTGTAATTTGATTCAGAAGAATAAGTATATATATATATATATATATTCAGAAGAATAAGTATATATATATATATATATATATACCCCTTCAAAGTTTTTTTTTGTGTACTTATTCTTCTGAAGCACTTTTGTAATTTGAGTAGTATCTTTGTATATAAATTTATATAGTAGTCCCACTTGACTGATTTTTTTGGAATCGTGGCGACGAGAGAAGTGCTAACTAAAATATAGTAGGGACATAAATCATATTTTTGATTTAACAGGGCCATCTGCATTTGAATAACCGAAACAATTGAAAATGGCAAATTTGTGTATATTTGTTATTGTAATTTTTTTTATTTCTTATTCTGGGTACAGAAGTGTAAGGGGGGAAGAAAATATATAGAAAAAAAATTTTGATATGCGTATTTGAATAATTTTGAATGAATTTTAGAATAGAAAAATAATTTTTTGTAAATTGCTAGGGATGGTGACGTAAGGGGGAAGAAAACATATGAGATTTTTTTTATTTGAATATAATTTTCTGAGTTAATTTAAGATTGAAAATATTTTTTTTTTGTCAATTCTTAAAATCTTGGGGAAGAAAATATGAGATTTCTTTCTAGAATGTTCTAGAATGTTGTAGAAATCGAATAATTTTCAAGAATTTATGAATTAAAATGTTTTTTATGTTATTATTCATTGGCGATGGTGCCGATTTTATAAAATTTCCTAATTTTTTAATTTTTATTGGTCTGGATGAAATGATGAATGGCCATATTTTCATCTGGGATTTTCTCTGGTACCACTGGATGGATTGTGCTAAAATTTGGCAACCACATTCAAATTAGTGGTCTGGATGAAATGATGAATGGCCGTATTTTCATCTGGGATTTTCTCTGGTACCACTGGATGGATTGTGCTAAAATTTGGTAAACACAATCATTATAGTGATCTAAAGTTAACTATGCCAGTGCTCCTCCATTAGCTGTACTTGGAAGATGGTTATATGATGAAAACGTGATTTCTGATACATTGTGGGATATAATGGAGGAGCACTGGCATAGTTAACTGCAGATCACTATAATGAATGTGTGACGTCCCTAGCAATTTACAAAAAATTATTTTTCTATTCTAAAATTCATTCAAAATTATTCAAATACGCATATAAAATTTTTTTTTCTATATATTTTCTTCCCCCCTTACACTTCTGTACCCAGAATAAGAAATAAAAAAAATTACAATAACAAATATACACAAATTTGCCATTTTGAATTGTTTCAGTTATTCAAATGTAGATGGCCCTGTTAAATCAAAAATATGATTTATGTCCCTACTATATTTTAGTTAGCACTTCTCTCGTCGCCACGATTCAAAAAAAATCAATCAAGTGGGACTACTATATAAATTTATATACAAAGGTAGTATTCATTCTGATCTATTATATTTGATATGTCGTAGACTTTTGACTTGCACTTTACATATTCAAGTAACAAATCTTTTTTGCTTTTACCATTATCTAGCAGAAGATCAAATTTATTTAATTTTTTGTTTAAATTTTGTGTTATGTTATCGTTGTATAAATGTCCGCTGGTTGAACAATTTTGTTGATCAATACTTGATTTTGATGTTGGGTATAAATATTTATATTCATAGTGAACAATTTTGTTTGGTTCTTCAATTCCTGTAATGCTTATTTTACGGGCAAAATTGATTATCTTATCACATGCAAAAGATATATCAACCAAAGCATATGACGGCTGTTTATTAATTTTTAACATTTTCTAAGTTGAGGTATTTTTTTTACAAGATTCCAAGTTATCATAACAATTTAGTTACTTGTTAGCGGTATTTATACATTTGTGTAAACATTACGATTTTTATCGATTTCTACTGAGGAATCAAATTCTCAATATACGATGCATGTTATTGTTGATGTCAATGCAGATTTTAATTTAGCTTCTATTCTCTCTACCCCTTGATTTAACAAATGTATTCCTGTACCTCTGAGTAAAGTTAAATATGCTCTTGTATTACAACATGCATTATCAAAGTTAGTTTCAATTGGTGCATTTGGTACTTGTACTCCGTTCACATGTAATTGAAATTGAGTTAAGTTTTGATGGTCAAAATGATAAGGATTTTTTGCTCGTTTTCCATTAAAATTTTCATTATTTACCATACAAAATACTAAAGTATTTGGTAGTTGACCAATAAATACATTATCCAACGAAATGTTTGAAGTATTTGATGGTATTAAATGTTTTTACTTCTCCTCTTTTATAATAATATTTAGCGTTAGATTTTTCAAGAATAGTATTGTGTGCCAGTAAAATATAAGGACTAACTGTTACATGTTTCTAGGATTAAAATATTAGGATTAACTGTTACATGCAACACTTTAGCCTCATGAATTTTTAAATAGCTGTCATCTACATCGCTGCAAAACAAGAAGAAATCCTGCTTTTCTAATGTTAGAAAAGCAGGATTTCTTCTTGTCATTACTCAAAAGTAAAGTTGAGTATTAAAAAAATCCACATGCAGTTTTCCCGTCAATTCAACAATTTGAGAATTATTATAAATTTTTTGTCTGTTTTTTAGCCTGAATTGTTAAAATCATGCACATTTGGTCTGTCTAATATCCACCCAGCACTCTCCAATCGAGTGTCACTGGCATCTTTTCCATAATTTAATAAAGATAATAAATAAATCTTATAATTGTAGAAAGTATCTGAAGTTGATACATTTTTACCATAAAATTTAACATTTACTTGTTTAATCATTGAGTGTAATTAATTGTTCACTACACTCGGTTGTAGAGCAGCTCTTTGTTCAGTGCCAACTGTCACTTTATCATTATTCCATACTGATCCATCTTTTTTTACTATTTGAACTTTAAATCTAATGTATGTTGATGATAAATCTCTGTATGTATCTCCATGACCAAGTGAAACAAATTCTATGGTAGAAGGCGAAGCTTCTGAAGATGGATATATATCTTCAGAAGCTTCGCCTTCTACCATAGATATGCTACTTCTTCTTATATCTTATATGCTACTTCTTCAGTATGTAAAATACTCGTTTGTATTGGAGGTGTACCAAAAAGATCCAACTCAGATTTCATACATTCAACGACTGCCATTTTTTTACAGTACGTTGAAAAAATTCTAGCAATACTTTTTTGTAATTAATAATGTAGTTTTAAATAATAACTATCTTTATCAAAAGTTTTTGACAAGCGTACAAGTTTTAATTGGTCTGGAGCCGATACAGGTTTATATACTATCTTTTTATATGATTCTTCATTTGGTAGAACATCCATCACTTCTGCATTAAATTCGTTTAGCATTTGTTCACGAGTATATCCTTCAACAGGAGTTAAATTATTGATTAGTGCAGGTACGAAATTTATTTTCCAATCGTCATATTTAAATAAGGTGCTTTCTTTAGGATAAAATGTATATCCTATACGTTTCTTAATTTTTCTCAGTTCTTACCTACTATAACTTCACGCACACCCAATGAAATCATAACGCATTTTTCTTTTTCATACTTATCAGTTTGTAGATAATCATTAATAAAAATTTCTGACAAATCTACTTTCCAGTTACCCTTTGTTAAATCTATATGTGTAGGTATTCAATTTTCAAAAGTTGATAGTGTATTGTCAGAAAAAAAATTAATTGAATCGTTACTAAATAATGTACTTAATATAAAAATCATTTCGTGAATCCATAATAATAAGTATAGAACTTATATTAGTTATTTAAAAGGAGTCCAGTGAGGTGGTGTTGCCGATAATTTATATTGTTTAGGTGGTGATTTCTTTATTGTTGTCAGTTTTCGTTTAGCTGGATTTCGCAGTTCTCGATATTCTGACAAAATGCTTTGTATTATAAACGAACCGGCTGTGTGTGCCCGTTGTCTTGTATTTATTGGCGACTTATCAGGTAGCGCTACTGTGATAATATCACCTTTGTTTGTATCAAACATTTTTATATTAGCATTTGAGGATAATCTTCTGGTTAATCAGGTAATATTTCCCCTAAAGCAAGTTTTTGAGCCGCTTCTTCTTCATCCACTTCATCGTCAACCTCCATGTTTTTGTCAGTTTGGTCTCTATATTGATATTTTTTCAGTTGTTGTTGCGTTGTGAAGGAGGATAAAAAACCTCATCATCTATACTAAATTTTTTTTTGTTTTTTTTCCTGTAAGGGGTCAAAATTGAAGACATGATCTCTTTGTTGCTGAATATTATCATTATGTAATGAATGAACAGGTGTGTATTGCGTTTCTTTGTTTTTAAATAATTTTAATTTTGTTTGATTTTCCGCATTTTTCGAAGAATTATTTTTTTCAAATGGTTTATGATTACCATATTCAGTAGGTAATAAAGATACTCTTCTTTTTTGATTACCATATTTCATTAAATTTTGTCTATACATGTACCATTTTTTAATATTGTTAAGATTTTTAGTAAATAATTTTTTTTCATATTTTGATCTAAAATACTCAGGTTTTTATCATCATCCATTAACTTTTTTAACTTGACAAAAACAGCTGCTGGTATAACAACCATACGTTGCATATTATTAATTTTTTGTTTGAAAATCACTATCACTAATTAACTAATTAAATCACTAATTAATAAGTCCTGATAATACACTACCTATTAAAACAGGTAGAAATCCACCTTTTTGAATAAGTATTTTCGTTTTGCTTTTATACTTTTTTTTAGAACACGCTAAATTTCGTAATATTTTTTTATTTTTTTTTAAATTTTCGAAAGTATTCTATGAAATATTATTATTTCCATTTAAAGTATTTATTACAATTTCCACTAAGGTTTTTATAACATAATCGTCAGAGTTTTTTAAAATAGTGTTTCGAATTTTTTTATTTGAATTTTGTAATATGCGTAAGCGTAATATATGATGGTTTTCGTCAATAGTTTCATATTTCATACAATATATTTTATTATTCAAATCATTAATTTTACAATAGCATACACAATAGTTTTTTTCAAAAATATTAGTTTGAATACGAAATAATTCGTTACCGTTTTGTGTTAAGTCCAACACAATGTAACCATATGGTGATAGTGTTATCTCATTATATACATTTAGGAACTCTCGAGTATTTTTAGGATAAAAATCTGACGTGCTAAAGGTGCAATTTGCGATTTATCACGGGGGTTCTTAAAAAGAACTAAATATTTTGCATTCAATTTTCTGATCTATAGTCATTATACGTGTTATCTGGTTAAAAAATATTCTAAAACTAATTTATGATATTTTAAATTAATATATTTATATTAACACATTCTAAAACTAATTATAAAATTTCAAAACTTCTAAATTTGAATTTTTGTAATCTCATATCACATTTATCATCATTAATTTCTCTGTTTTGTGTAGTAATATTATATAAAAATATTACATTTATTTATTTTATATGTAATATGCGAATAAGAATATAAGAAAAACAAATTAATTACATATCAACATTTCAGTGTAATGAAATATTAATAATAATTAATTGATATCTCAATTATAAGATATGGCGTTGACAAAAAAGTCATCATTTATTTATATGCATACATTTCATTTTTAATAAGCATACATATTTACCAGTAAACTTTTAATTTTTATTTCCATGAAAGTGAAAATAAAAGGTCAAGTTTAATTTATATTGGAATATATTATATGCAGTATGAACGCGACAATTACGAATATGATAAAAAAATTTTGCTGTAAAATTTTTGAATACAAAATATGTATGGGAAACCATATAGGCGTTCTGGCACAGTTTTGTTTTGGTTTTCACATCTTAAAATAAATATGCATAAAAAAATACTACGGTAATATTAAATAATGATGTAAAATATATAAAATCGTGTTTTCAAATTACGAAAAATAAAATCTGAGTCTGAGAAAATTTTTGCATGGGAAATATGTATGGGAAAACATATAGGCGTTCTGGCACAGTTTTGTTTATTGAAAAGTAGATGTGTTCCAGAACGCCTATATGCCTATATCTGTACTACTAATATGCGTTGTGGGTTTGCACATTATTAATGTGGCGTTTTTGCGTTACATTGTGCGCTGATAGTTAGTTTACTAAATAATGTCACTTTTGTTAATATAGAGAACTAGTCGCTTAACTTTTATAATACAAAGTGTAAATAATCAGAGATAAATAAATATATTTTTATAACATTTAATTAACATTTGTAATTAATTTAAATAGTTGTAGTACTAAAAAATATACCACAAATTGGTATCTAAAAATTTATGCTACAGAACAATATATATTAACTCCTTCTTTGCCATAGTATAACCTTTTTATTTTTGAAATAGTATTACTCATATATTAAAATAAAAAACGCTATAAATACCACACACTTCTTTACGATTTAATTTGTTTTAAATTAATCTTGCAATGACTTTATTAAATTAAAACCAAGAACGTCTTAAAACGTTCTGGATCTGGCATCCAATGAATTTTTCTATTTAAATACGGGCGATATTGTACACTGTAACGGTCAGATATATCAGTGGCAGAAACACGATAGCATATCGGCCGAACATAAAAAGTGTTCACCTAATTATTATATATTTACCGATCAGTGTATGTGGTTCAACAGATAGAGGAAATCCAAGATAATAGGCATAGTACCAAATATGTAACAAAATATAAAACGATTTTCTCATTTCATATCATTAATTTCTTTATTTTGTAATCTTAGTATATTAGCTCATTTACAAAAAAAAAAAAATTATTATGCAACCATATTTCTAATATAAAACTTTTGTTTACAAAGGCGGGGCTAAAACAGATTGGCCATGCCGCCATGCACTTGTTTATCATATAAAAAAACATTCATATCTCCTCTCACACATAATGCATTTTTTCTTTATATTTTGTTTTTGTAACAAAAATATTTGCAGAGAGTTGGAATATGGTATGGTTACAATACCACATTCATCAGAGGCGGATTTTAACTAATTGAGGCCCTAGGCAAAAATCAATTTTTGTGGCCCCTCTAAGATTTTTTTTTAATAATTATTTTTTTTATGGCTTAATTTCTAAATTTTTACAAAAGAAAGAAAATTTTTGATTGGTATATTTTTTTCGTGATTTATTTTTTGAAAAACTATCAATTAAGGATTCATAGTTTATTTTTTGACTAGGTCACTTTCAATTGCCATGATAGCTAAGTGATTTAGTTTTATTTGGCCAAGTGACGTCCTTAGGTAGTTTTTGACCCTCTTAAGAATGCTAAATGATCTCTCACCAGACGCATTTGCAATCGGGATTGTTAAAAAAATTTTTAGAACTATTTCAACGTTTGGAAATGTTGATGTTAAACCTTCCAGAATTGACGCATACATTTCAGGCACTGTTAATAATTTTTCCAATTTTACAAAATGAAGGAACTGCTCAACCTCATCTTTGAATACTAATCGATTTATGTCATCTTTATACTTTTCAGCTAAATTTGATATACACTGAGCATTTTTTTCTTCAGGCAAATCTAAATCAACAAATATTAAAAAGTTTTCTAATACTTTGTCATAAACTACAGACCTTCTTTTTATTTCAGAGTTTAAAGTATCTAAAATTATGTAAAATGTTTCAACTTTGAATAGTTCTTTCCCACATAAAATTGTGTCATTATCAGAAGTTTCATCGAATTGTATTTTTCTTTTCCTGTTTCGATTTTTTGCTGTTGAGTATTCTGTACTACCAGATAATTCGATTGCTTCTTTTTTAATATGCATCATTAGTTCGAATACTGTGGATGAATTCTGATAAAGATTTCAATAAATATGTTCCTTTTTGTAAGTTACATTCTTTGCTTTGTAACGATTTATTGGTGGCATTGATTCTTTGCAATAGCGTATTCCAAAAAATCATAAACAGAGCCGTCTCTAAATCTTCAAAACTGCTATGTAATTTTTTCGCCTCAATTTTTGCTATGGGTTTTTCAGATGGGTTAATACCAATTTCACCAAGAACGGTTTTTAAGGAGGAAAAATTCTTTCGTACAGTTAATACAGCTTCAGCTCTAGATGACCATCGAGTGTCGCATATACGTTTTAAAGTATGGCTTAATTTTTGATCAGTTTTCATTAGCTGGTCCCATCTCTTTGTCGAAGAGGAAAAAAAAAACGAACAAATTTTGAATAAAATCAAAGAATCTAATAGCTTTAGAAGAACATTCTGCAGCTGTATTTCCAACCAAATTTAAAGAATGTCCTGCGCAAGGCACAAATTCAGCATTTTTGCTGTAACATTTAATTTTAGCTTGGAGACCGTTATAAATGCCTGACATGTTAGCAGCATTGTCATACGTTTGTCCCCGGCAATTATTAATGTTTAACCCTAAATCGGACAAGGTGGACAACATTTTTTTTTCTAAATATGTTGCATCATGATGTTCAATCGAAATAAAACAAATGAACCTTTCTCGAATTTTTTGATGTAGATCTACATACCTGATAATAATAGTTAACTGGTCAGTATGGGTAGCATCAGGCGTGGAATCAACTATAAGAGCAAAATAGTTAGCTTGTTTTATTTCATCAACAATGGATGTTTGTACAGTTTTGCCCATAAGTTCTATAAATTCATCACACGTGGTTTTAGATAAATAGTTAACATGTCCACTTCCGCAATTACTATATTTTTCTAAGTGAACCTTTAAAAAGTCATCAAATTCAGCCAAATATTCAATACAGCTGAAACAATTGCCTTTGGAAGAATTATCATGTCCTCTGAACCCTAAACCTAAACTTCCCAAAAGTTTAACTGTAGCAACGACTCGTTTTAATACTTCTCGCCAATAAATTGAATCTTTTTCTATTACCTCTAAAAGTTTGGAATCGACGCGACCACTTATTTTAGCACGACGAACATAAGCACACATACAACTTTTATGTTCTTTCGACTCATCATGTCTTTTCAAAACGTCTACAATATTTTTCCAATCGGAATATCCTGAAACTAGAACATTAGATTTTTTACTAAAAAGTTTACAAGCAAAGCAATAAACAGATTTCGTTGTTTCAGAATAAATCAACCATTCTCTTCGCTCTTGGACTCAGTTTATTTTAGTCGTATAAAAATGTACATCATTTAATTTTCGGTATATTTGTTGATCATTATTATCTTTATAACATTTTTTAGAAGACTCTAAATCTCCCACATTTTTGAGTTTTGTACAGATACAATGTTCAATCAAATCATTACTAATTATTTTTGGCCATAAACCAATGTCAGTAAAGTTGGGATAAGTATTTATACTTAATACTTCACTCTCAATTCCAATCTCTATGTCATTGGTAGTGGCAACACAATTATCACTTGCACCTACTTCTACACAAAGACTGCTTTTTGGAAGATTAACATCGCTATCATCTATTACTAATAGTGAAACATTTTTATCTGCCGCCGCAGTACTGGTAGCTGGCACATTTCTATCCAAAGACATAAATTTTGCAAGGGAGTTTCTTTGCTTTTCATTTTCCTTCAATTGAATTTTTTTTCGTAGTCGTTTTTGTGCGCCAGACTCGAAAGTTCTTTTCATTTTAACGTATATTTTTCAATATTTTTTTTTAAATATAAAATGGTGTAATTGTTGAGTGAATTAAGATATATTAAATGACGAAAGCAAGGAGCAATAACGGTTGGTTTTGGTAGTTTTAAAAAAAACTGTTGGTTATTCTGAAAATATCTAACTGAAATAAAAATTGTGCTAATAGTCAATACGTACAAATATTTATTCTCAATATCTCAATATTCAAAATCATTTGATGTTAACGTAACAAAATCCAAACAAACAATGAAATGAAAATTACATTTTTCTGTTTTGGAAAAAAATATATAAATTCAAAGCTTGCTTGGTTATTGTTTTTTCATATTTTTTTCCTATTTTCTTTTATGTTCAAATTCTTATACTTATACTTTATCTTGTATTTTGTTGTTGTGTACTGTTAAAGTTTAAAATCTGAATTGCTGCGACAATTTTTATTTTTTATTTTTTTTTTAATTTTTTTTTTATTTTTGGAGGCCCTTATAAATCCGAGGCCCTAGGCAAATGCCTAATCTGCCTACAGGTAAATCCGCCGCTGACATTCATGCAAAAAATCATTCATAACGTATTTCTTATTGCAATTTTACAAAAACAAATACACGCTATTAAACCATTTTCTTTATTCTACTATTCTAACATTATACTATTATTTTTATAAGTTTTACTTAGCAGTGGCATTTATCACGTATATTTTATTTTTGTAACAACATACCACATATACCAACTCTTTCATAAACACAAATTTTTCATGTATATATACAAGTTTTTCTTGTATACACAAAATCGCTCATAACGTATTTGCAATTCTAATTCTATAAAAACAAATACACGCTATGCACATGTACATTCTATTTATGTGACCTACATTCATATAGATATAGAAAAAATTTATTTTTGCTTACAAAGGAGGGTCTTACATAATATCGTAGCACAAAACTGCTCTAACATTACCCACATATAGGATTCTACAAACTATTAAAATTTCTTATCTAACACATTACATATATGGAGAGTGGAATTTTATTGACTATCCCAATCGGCGGTAGAGCAGTTTTGTTAAAGCAGTGGTTTTCTACTACTTTATATATGTACTTATATATTGAATTCATAAAAGAAAAATAACAAAATTACCTTAATTTTAACTTAATATTAACTAATATGTAACTATCTCAGCTTTTTCCACAGTGTGCTTAACTGACCATTACAGATTAAGAAATTTGTAAAAAAAAAATTTTTTTTTTAATGAAGGCTTTGGGGTGCTGATCATGAATTTACTTTGGAAGAAGTTTTAAGTGAAATAGCATTTTTTCGTGGTGAATCTTATCATACTGTTCATGAATGTGGCGGAATTGATCCAGCTGAAAATTGCTTTCAATCAAATTTTTCATACTATGCAAAATTAGTACGAAGTGCATGTGAGAACACAATTCGTAATTGTTATTGGAATGATAAATCTTTCGGTAAAATCTTAGAATTTTATAAAATAATTATATAAATTGAATAGATTTTTTTCAGATTGCTGCAAATATTTTCATATAATTGAAACTGAACTTGGAATATGTTATGCATTAAATTCACTTCAATCAAGGTAAAATTAAATATTATATATCAGTAAAAAATTATCTATAATGAAATTACTTAATAGTAGTAAACAAAATGTACAAAAACTTAATATGATATCAAATATTTATACTGGCCCTGGATGTGTACAAATGAATCTTCAAACAGAAGCTAATGTAACAACCTATAATTTTAATTATATATAATTTTCGTAAATTTTAATATAATTTTTTTAGGTATATATTTTAGGAGAAGAAGAAGTACCGACTCTAGTTACTCCAAAAACTGATATAATATCAATTGGTCCTTATGTTTCATATACGTAATAATTATATACATTATACATCATAATGATATATTTTTAAAATTATAATATTTTAGTCGATTAATTGATATTAAAAATATTGATAATGATGAACGTACAAGAGAAGTTAATGTTAAACAACGAAATTGTCGTTTTAATGATGAAAATTATTTAGATGTTCATGCATATTATAGTTATAGTGCTTGTACAGTACAATGTCGTCGTAATAAACAAATTGCATTTTGTAAATGTGCTGGACATTTGACACCAAATACACCAGATCACTTATTTTGCAACATGTCTGGATTAGAATGTTTAAATAGGCGTTATGAAGAATTATCAGTAATTATTGCGAAATGGTCACATAATCGTAAAGGTTTAGTATGTGATTGTTTGCCTTCATGTACTGAAGTTGATATATCAACAATTGTAGATAGCAGAGATAAGTAAATAATAATAAAACTTTTAATAGTATATTTAATTATCTTAATTTTCATTATAATTTTAAGAAATTGAATTTATAAAAACTATTACGATATTAATTAAAAATTATATTTTATGTATAGCATTGATGATAATGAAGAGCCAATAGCAAAAGTCAAAATTGGATTGGGAGCATTGCCAACAGAACGTTATAAGCGTATTGTTATTCGTGGAAAATTGGATCTAGTTGGTGAATCAATATATTATTTTTTTCTTTAAAAACAATTAAAATTTTAATGGTCTTATAAGCACTGTATTCGGTGTAGAAATTATTATTTATTCAATTTTTCGTAATTTTAATAAGCGTGTACTTAATTCTTCGTGATCATGCGAATATTGTGGAGATGCGACTGAAAGCATCAAACCATCGGATAATATGCCAGATGGTATTTCCATATTTAATTCAAGATTATTTTCATCAGCAATTCGTTTTAATAAATTATCAACATCAGCTGATGTTAAAGATAACTGAAGTAGTTGTTTGTTCAACTGTATTTTCTAAATACGAGCCTTGAACATCAAAATTTTCAAATTGATGAGCAAATGTATCCATTAATTTTGATATTTTTGTTAAATTCATTCCTTTCAGAGATGCATCAATTGCTTTAATAACTTCAGCCACCGATTTTGTTACATTTTTAGTTGTTATTGCAGATGTAACGCGACTTATTATAGATTCGATTCGGGCACTTAGTTTTAAATAATTAATAGCTTGATTTTCCTGACGAATTGCATTTTCACAATGAATTTTTTCTATTTCAATATTACCTTTCTGCAAAAAACTTAGCTTCAGCTCTTTCTAATTGTTCTTCCTTTTCACACTTTACTGAATTTCTTTTCAATACTTTTAAAGCAATTTTTAAATTAAAAATAGGTTTTTCCATAGCCAAAGATTTTAAATTTAAAAAAAAAATATATGTTTATTTTACTTTTTAATTTTATTTCATTTTTAAATTAAAATATAATTTTTTATTTTTTATATTCATCAAATTTTGTCAAACTTTTAAAAATGAATGGCAATTTAATAATAAAAAATTTTGTTTATAATATGAGTATAAGTTAAAATTAATAATTGCTTTAATTGGTTCTTCGCTTTAAAATTATTGCAAATTATAATTGACATTTTTTTCACGACACAAATATGATGTTTAAATTATAATAAATTATAATAAATAAAATCATATTTTTTCTGATTTCGGTACAACAGTTATCAACGATATCGTTGTGAGTTCTGTTGATGATAACTTAATTATTATTTCTAAAAACAAAAAACATAAAGTAAAACCTTAAAGTAATATTAACCAAAATGGATATTGAATTTATTAATTTTTTTTTCAAAACGGTGACTTTTTTTTTGGAAAATGCCAGATAAGATTCACATTGTGTCTCACATTCGACATGATTAACTTTAATTTAGAATTATTATTGAGCACTGTCTTAATAAGTTTAATACATACTTAAAAAGCTGCCAAGTTGGAAGACTGCTTTATATACCCTTTTGATCCACATAGGATTTAATGAAAACGAAGATTTAAATATAAATTATCAGTTTTACAAAGCCCCCAATCTTGTACAATTTAAAATTACAATCAAGTTTTTATAAATAAGTATTCGAATTTGTAATACTATACTTATGCTAAATACTCGAAATGTAATATATATTTTTATTCTATAAATTTCGAAATTTTTGACCATATTTTTAAGAGAAAAAAAATGCAACATTTCTCATTATTTTTTATATCAACATCTTTTATTGATTTTGCTTTTTTTCTACAATATAATTTACCACTGAAAATGAATACACTAGAGCACTTTTAGTGTTTGATATATTTTGGGATGTAATAATTGAAAGACTTCAAAATATAATTTAATTATGTAAAGGAAATTTAACTTCATTTATTAATACCATATTAACAATCGTATATTTTTGTTTTATAATACATAAGTAGTATAAAGCCCCCCTTAGATCGAATTATATACTACGTACAATAGTGACGACATGCTTAACAGAAGCCAAAATCACACAACCGTTCTAGAAATAATACTTGCTGTGTGTAATAAAGAGACAGGTGATGAGAGACGGCTAGTCTTTCTGTATTTTTGGTTGGTCAGAATATGAATTCGTGGGTTGGGCTTGCCGTGCAGTCTGTAAATAATGTACAGATCTGGATGTACCGCTGGAGTAAAAATGCTCTGAATGTACCGCTAGTGTAAAAATGATTTTAGTATAGATTTGTATGGTGACTAACCAAAAACTGTAAACAATGGATGTACCGCTGGAGTAAAAATGCTCTGAATGTACCGCTAGTGTAAAAATGATTTTAGTATAGATTTGTATGGTGACTAACCAAAAACTGTAAACAATGGATGTACCGCTGGAGTAAAAATGCTCTGAATGTACCGCTAGTGTAAAAATGATTTTAGTATAGATTTGTATGGTGACTAACCAAAAACTGTAAACAAGTCTGTTAGAGTGGGCGTCGTGGTTGATGATCTTTTTGATGATATTTCCCGAATATTTGTGTATTTGTGGTTTTTTCTGATAGTATTGCGCCCGCGCATATAAATAATTTTTGTATTTTTGTTTTGTGCTTATTCGCAATAACTATAGTCCCGCCTTTGCAAACAAAACAAAGGTAACAGGCGCTAGAATGGTTCAGAAGTTATTTGTAATATTCATACACAATCTCAAAAAAAAAAAAAAACAAGAAAAAAAAACGTCATAATATTGAAAACATGTATTGCAAATGTAAAATATATTATTCAGTTGAATAACCTACTGTTTGTCAACAGAAAAATTGAAAATTTCTATATTCAGATTATTTAATGTATGAACTTGATATTATATTTTTTTTTCAGATTGATACTAATATTTAAATACAAGGTCAAGTGAAAGCTTAAGCTTTATTTTGATTATAAAATATTAATGAAAATAACAGAAAAAATACTCTAATATTCATACACAATAACAAAAAAAAAACGTCATAATATTGAAAACCTGTATTGCAAATGTAAAATATATTACTGTATTGCAAATGTAAAATATATAGTTGAATAACCTATTTTTTTTGTCAACATAAAAAATGAAGATTTCTGTTCAGATCAAATAAAAGCTTTATGTTTAATTTGATTATACAAATTCAAATGTTTTTCGATTTTATCACACTATAATTAATTAATTTATACATAATAAATAATTGATAGAATATATAGAATAGGTTCTTGTTTTATAAATATTTTTCGTCGCTTAGCAGTGATATGCATATGTAAATTATTTTTAAATTTTTCTTCCGAGCTTCATATTATATATGTATATGTTTTTTATATTGAGGGTAAGTAAACTTTGATTGTAATCAGAAAAAAACAATAGATAAACAAAAATATTTTTTTCCAGTGATCAAAGTGAAACATTTGGGATGACAAATAATATAATAAAAGTTAAGGAATAAACTTTATTTTTGTAGAAAAATTTATAGAAAATGTTTCATTATTTTTTCGAGTTTAGAATTAGAATCCCAATAGTGAAATTAAAAGAAAAAATACTACAGCAGAACACAACAAAAAAATATTTTTCATCATTTTTCGTATAATTTTTTTTGAATAAAACACAATAAATTAATTTTGAAAACAAAACAATTTTTTATTTTTTCTTATTTTAAAACAGAATTTTTTTTATTCATATTTTTTATTTCAGATATAAATAATTTTGGGGTTTTCCTGTAAATAAAACAATAACAAAAGCTGCATGCAGAGAATAAATACAACAACAAAACAACTATTGGAAAAAAAACAACTTTAATTAAAAAAAAAACACAGATTAGAATAGAATATATGTATGAACATTTTATTTTGTAAAAAAAAGAATATAATCAGTTTTATTTTTTTGTGAATATGTACTAAAGAAAAATATTTAATAGATTTCAATTTGTATATTTTTTTGTATTTGTAATAAAAAGAAAAATTTTATTTAACTTTCTGGTTTATTTATTTTTGTTCAACTTTCTGCCTGGTTTATTATTTGTCGTTTTCCTTCACAATAAATCGATAACTTAAATTATCAGATCTTTCATTTTTTTCTGCCACCATATAAAAGTTGTCCGGTACTTTTGAATTTAGGGGTAGTTTATGATCCGAAAATCTATTCGGTAGAAAGAAAACATGTGTCCCCAAGTCCGCAAGGTATTTTTCGCCATATTTTGTCTTTACCCTAGAAATGTTAAAGATCTTATATTCCTTTCCTGTTATTAAGTCGACCGTCCTGAGAATCGGTTTCAGGTCAGATGAACTTTGTCCCAACTTGTTGAGTGTTTCCAGAAAATTTGCCTGTAGAGTTAATAGAAGATGATTTAAATATATATATATATATATATATGTATTTAATATAATATTTAATATAATATTAACTTACCATTGCTTTTTTATATTTTCAAAAGGTTTTGCTAGATTGTCTTATTGATATTTTCAATAAGTAACTGATGGTAAGTACAAAAAAACAGTTTAATTTATATCCAATTTTTTGGTCGGTTATTTGAAAGTTTTTTTTTCTGAAAAAAAGGAGTAGTGCCACAAAATATAAATATCAAGGTATTAAAAATTAAAATATTTTTTTATATTAAATTTATAAATTACGATTATTATTTTACATTATATTTTTTTCATAAAATTTGTAAAATAAAATTTTTTTATGTAATATTTAAATTGTTTTTTTTTTTTAATTCAACAATTTCTTAAATAAAAGAAATATCATAGATGGGATCTATTTCAAGTTCCATGTTGTCAAAGTTTTCTCCGCACCATATCAAAATGTCCCTTATGGTGAATTCTTTGCATAAGTCCTGTTGACTGTCCAAATAAAAACAGCAACTTTTAAAATTTAAATAGTACTTTTGGGTGTCCATCAAATATAGATTTTGTAACACTCCATCTGTATGGCACTCCCACAAATCTTCATAGGTGTATATGCGCGAATTAAATGCTGCCCTTAGTGCCAGGTTAGCTAATGTTGGTGGTTGTGGAATTACAATCAAATTATTTTCCTCATCACTGTAACTTATATTGTTGTAATTTGGATGATCAAAATATCTCAAAGGTCGTGGGTTATCCATAGCCCGTTTTTTCTTCATAAATTAATTTCAAAATTGTGTGTTATTTATATATGAAAAAAACTTGTAAAAATAATATAAAAATACATTTCACAATAAATTTACATAAAATTATATGTACTTAAATTTAATGTTTTTTTTTTACAATAAAATAAAATTTTATCATTATTTCTTATTGATAGTAAAATATCATATGAAGGTTATAATAATAACAATAATTTATCAACATTATTACTATTTTTACGACATATTAAATATATAGTGAATTGAAGACATTGCAAAACAAAGAACATTTTCAAATATTTACAAAGTAAATCCTTTTTTCTTATATTTTTTTTCATATATAAGAGTAGAAAATATTCTAGATGTAAACTAGAAACAAAAGTTACATTTAAGTGGTATATACAATGGATTTGGTAAGTTCTTTTAAATAAATATTTAAATATGGAGAAAATTAAAAACAATATATTTTTTTTAAGAATATCAACAATTTATCGAATCAACTTGCTGAAGTTATAGAAAAAGCTTCAGCACTGATGAACCAACTTCAGGGCATTATTAGAAACAGTTCGGAAATCGCAAGTTTGGTGCAACTACAACAACAAGAACAACCAGCAATCCCAAGTACTAGTGGAGGTTTAGTGCAACAAGAACAACAACCACCAGCAATCCCAAGTACTAGTGGAGGTTTAGTACAACAAAAACAACATACAAATTCCACAATTTCATCTTCAAATGAGCAGATGGGCCGCGGTGGTAAGCAATATGTTAATATTATTAAGCAAAAAGTAGGATTTAGTCCTAAGTTTAAAGTTAGTAATAAGGACATTGTGTTTAAATTAAACGACTATAGTGAAGACTTTGACACGATTACTGAGTGGCTAGACACTTGCTTTAGGCACATTTTATCCATTGTTAAATCGGACTTTTCAAAAGACGATTTAATGGGTCTTCAAATTTCAATTCCATCTATTGAAAATACTAGACCTATTGGATTGTCGTTCAAGAAAATTTCAAGTATAAATTCGGAAATGATCACGGATTTGTTAGGTGCTGTTATTCAATCAAATGAAGCCTTTCATTCAACTGATTTGATTGAAATTTCAGTAAAAGTAATACAAGTACATAGCGGTAAAGGACGTTTAAATTTGACCAACATGACAGAAGCACAAATTTTGAAACGTAAAACAAGTATAATCGATGTCGGTCGTGAATCTAATAATAATTGTTTACCTAAATCAATTATTATAGGTAAATTTTTTGCAAGTAATAATAACGTAGCATTGAAAAAATGTTTGCGTAAAAATTCAAAATTATTACGCCAGGAAGTTGAAAAACTGATCAAAAAAGCTAAAGTTAGCAGAGGATCAGATGATGGCTTTAATATCGAGGATATTTTTAAATTCCAAAAAGTTTTGCCTGATTTTAATATTATAGTTTATATTGATAAAAACGATTTTACTAAAGTCGTAAAAATTCAAGAAAAGGGTGTAAAGGTTATAAATTTGTTCTATTTTGAAAAATCGAAGCACTACGTCGCTTTGAAAAATGTTAAATCATTTTTTGGAAAAAAATACCAATGTAGCTTTTGCAATATTTTGTATTCAAATATACACAATTGTCAGGAACTATGTAAGTATTGTCGGACAAACCCTCCATGTGACTTCGTCACTACTGCATGTAAATGCAACACTTGTCTAAGGACTTTTAGGGGTACTCAATGTTTCGAGAACCATAAAAAAACAAAATATGGTAGGGGTTCTATTTGCGATATGATCAAAGTATGTGAAAAATGTTTCAAATTTTATGATTTGCGTAAAAGAAACTATAAACCACATTCTTGTGATGAAAAATATTGTGATATTTGTAAAAAATTAGTGGAGAAGAGCCATGAATGTTTTGTGGATTTGTACACAACAAAAAGGCCTGAAAAGTATACTTTAATTTTTTATGACATTGAATGTACTCAGGATCAGAGCATAATAAATTCAAATAGTTTTCAACATATTCCTAACTTATGCGTAGCAAACAGAGTGTGTCATCATTGTTGTTCGAATGATCAAGATGACTTTCAATGCCCAAACTGTAAAAAGAGACTGCACGTCTTTGAAAATACTTCAGAGGGCAATTGTATAAAAAAATTTATAGATTTTTTGTTAACTATTGACACTAGCGAAAAACACAAAGTTTGTTGTATAGCCCATAATTTTAAAAGTTACGATGGGATGTTTATAGTATCAGAGTTATTAAAAAGAAATAAATCTATTAAACCAATTATGGGGGGTTTTAAAATTCTAAAAATAACTTTTAATACTCACATTTCATTTATTGATTCATTAAATTTTTTGTCAATGCCATTGTCAAAATTTCCTAAAACATTTGGTTTGCAAGCAATTTGCAAAGGCGATTACCCTCATTATTTCAATACTGATAAAAATTATACATATATAGGAGAAATTCCTGATCAAAATATGTTTGCTACGCAGGCTTTAAATTTAATCGAATTAGAAAATTTTAAAAAGTGGTGGCAAGATTTAAAAAGTTCTGGTTATGTTTATAATAACCGACTGGAGTTAATAAAATATTGCCAAGGGGATGTTAATATACTTAGGAAAGGTTGTATTAAATTTATGACTGATTTTATATTATTAATGGATGTAAACCCTTTCCTAGAAAGCTTTACTATAGCTCAAGCTGTAATGCTTGTTTATAGAAAAAAATTCCTTAAAAAGAATACAATGGGTATTGTACCTACTAATAATTATTCTTCAAAACAAAATCAATCATTTATAGGTTTGAAATGGTTAGTATACGAGAATGAAAAATGTAATGGGCAAATAAAATATGAAGTAATGTTACCAAATTGTGGTAATATCCAAGTCGATGGCTATAATTCCCATACAAATACGGTATATGAGTTTTTGGGGTGTTTTTATCATGGTTGTCCTAAATGCTTTTATAATAGATTTGCATTACACCATGGAGTTACATTTGATGATAAATACAATAATCTTTCTTATAGACTTGATTATTTAAAAAATAAAAATTTTATTGTAAAAACCATATGGGAATGTGATTTCAAAAAATATTTAAAAGAAAACCCTAAGGAAAGTAATCTACTGGACACAAATCCGTTAATTTTGTATAGTTCTTTACAACCTCGTGATGCAATATTTGGAGGGCGTACTGAAGTGTTTAAGCTACATCATAAAATAAAACCTGGTGACAAAATTCGATATTTGGATTTTACTTCTTTATACCCTTTTGTAAATAAGAATTGTAAATATCCTATTGGGCATCCTAAAATTTATAATAGAGAGGAATGTAAGAATATCGCCGATATAACTAATATTGACGGTATAATAAAATGTAGCATCTTACCTCCAAAAGATTTGTTTATACCTGTTTTACCTTCAAGAATAAACAATAAATTACTTTTTGTACTGTGCAGGACGTGCGGTGAGACCGAAAATGTATTAGAAAATTGTACACACAATACGGACGAACGTAGTTTAATTGGTACATGGGCTTCTATAGAAATTAATATAAGTTTAGATAAAGGTTATACAATTTTGGAATTGTTTGAAGTATGGGAATACCAAACAACTATATATGATCCTATTACCAAAACAGGAGGTTTGTTTGCAGAGTACATGAATAGTTTCATAAAACTCAAACAGGAAGCAACGGGTTTTCCAAGAGAATGTAACACTCTAGAGGAGCAGAATGAATATATTAAAAAATATTTTAATACTGAAAATGTTCTATTGGATAAATCCAAAATGAATCCAAACCCATCTTATCGAAACACCGCAAAGTTATGTCTTAATTCGCTTTGGGGGAAACTAATTCAGAAAAATGAAATGAATCAAACCAGCGTAATATCTTCAATTGATGAATTCCAGAAACTTGTGCATTCGCCCGGTGTAGAAATTGAAGATTTGTATATAGCTGGAAAAGAACAAATATGGGTGAAGTGGAAATATACACACATTGAGTGTGCCCCACCGCTTAAACATGTTTCCCTAACTGTAGGTATATTTACAACGGCACATGCTCGATTAAAATTGTATGAGGAATTGTATAAGATAGGAAAGAATGTTCTGTATTGTGATACAGATTCCATTATCTTTTTTGAAAATAAAAATTCCTCATATAAACCTACCACAGGTAACTTCTTGGGGGAATTTACTGACGAATTAGCAGATTATGGCCCAAGAACATTTATTACTGAATTCGTTGCAACAGGTCCTAAATGTTATGCCTACAAATACTTTAATCCAGAAAACAAAAAAACGGGGGAAGTTGCGAAATGTAAGGGGGTAACATGCAGTATAAATAACAAGAAAATTTTAAATTTCAATAATTTAAAAAAATTGATTATGGATCCATCGAATACTGGTTCATACACAATACATGATGCCAAAAAAATAAAAAGAAAAAAGAATTTTGTTGTCGTTACAGAAAGTGAGAGCAAAAAATTTGGATTTACTTTTACCAAAAGAGTGTGTGTCGGAGACGATTTTGCAACAATCCCATATGGATATCAATTCCAAAATTAAATGTAATAACGAAAATTTAAAAAATGTAAATTAAAATGTAACTACCGTAATAATAAAATGTTAAATGTAATAATCATAAAATTATAATGTATTGATATTTGTAATAAAAAAACTTTTTTTTTGTTAGCGACAAAATATATTAAATATAAAAAATATGTGTTTTTTATTTATTTGCATTTTACATTTCACAAAGAGCGTTTGCTTATTAACTGCACAATAACAATAATAAAAAATAATGGGAAAACTAATATGTTTTGTTGATCTTCAGTTTGTACTAGGAAACGGACGTCACCATTTTGTTAAGGAAATGGCCGTACTTCAACAAGGGTCTCTAGTTCCAACACTATTTTCTTTCAAACCACCTTTTCCTCAAGAAGAACTAAATGATGAAAGTACACAACAAGGCCTTTACATATATAACAATATCAACAATTTGCAGTGGAATGATGGTTTAATTTCTTACAACGAACTTCCAAATATTTTGAAAACTTATGCCAACCATAAAATTTATGTTAAAGGATTGCAGAAAAAAGTTTTTTTACGTCAATACTTACAAACATCAACAGAGATTATAGAGCTTGAAAATGATATACCTAAATTAAACTCTTTAAGAACATATGAGGTTTATTGTGAAATTCACTACAACAAAAATAAAAATAATAGATGTGCTGTTCAAAATTGTATGAATATGTATATGTACATGTTACAAAATAATAAAATAGATTATTAAATTTTATATATTTTTTATTAATTTCAAAAAAAAGTTTTTACATTTCAATATTAAAATTAATTTTTATAAGATTTTCAAATAATTTACTGGAACAGTATATTGGTATTTCGAAAAATAATCGGGAATAGTTGCAGTGTACATGTGAAAGTTCCATTGGAATGTAATAGTCATCATATGATAATTGAAATACACCTTTGGCTTTACATTTTTCCAAATATTTGTTGAAATATTTTTTTATGTTGCATGTAGCATTGTTGTTGTAACTCATAACAATATTTAAAAAGTCGACTATATTTAAATATTGGTTATATTCTTTTTTAAACAATGCAACAATTTTTTTGTTGTTATTATTTTCGTTGTCCCAAGTAAAGTTTAATATCGATTTTGTTGTATTTTTTGCATCAATATTTTCTAGAAGAGCGTCTAAAAATTCGACATCATTTGTAGAAACTTTTTCTTCTAATTTTTTGAAATTATTAAAATAATTTTCCCACTCTTTAAAAGAAATATATATAGGAATTTCCTTTACACGATGAAAGATAATTTCTGCCTCAAACGTATCAGCGCAGAATCCAACAACAACTTTACAGGTATGCTGTTCATTTAGGAAGTAAGTATAAGCCAATAATAAATTTTTTGGTATATTGCTTGACTTTTGACGGATCTTCTTTTCTGTTGTTTTAATTCCTTCTGAAGAATTTCGTTTTCGGGTCTCCTTTGCAGCACTCATTTTAGTAGAAAATGAAAACTTTTGTGAAAATGTACACGCATTTATACATTTCCAGATCTGCACATTTGCAATTTGTTTTTGTATTTTTTATTATTATGTTTGTTTGTATGTTTAAAAATTTTTTTAAACTCTATTAAAATATATTTATCGTTTTTTTCAAAATTATATCTATCAAAACTATTTAAAAAACGTTGCATGCTTTTGCCATTACATCTGTACCATAAATAAACACAACAATAATGACCGCATACATCAGAAAATGAACTCTGTAACCTTCGGCCGTTTACAATATAACATAATGAATTACGTTTTAAAAATTGCAAAAACTCGTTTTGTAAAGGTCGACGACCATATGAGTCAAAGTATTCTATACAACCCACAGATGGACATAAAATTGCTATCCAATGAGCGCCAGGTTTTGTGGAAGGATCTGTATTTACAACAATTATTGCAGGTCTTTTAATAAATTTTGGAATTTTATTTATGGCAAAAACTCCTTTAAAATATTTTCTAGTATATTTGTTGCATTTTAGTACATTAACAATTTGAAATGTATCCATATTATTCCAGAGTTGAAAAATCAATTACTTTTATATCTGCTTCCACGAAATGTTTTAAAAATTCGGTTTTGATCTTACCGTTTGTGAATAAAATATCAATTTTCTTAAATATATTTTGAAGATCATTAGTTGTCTGTTCATTTGAAAAATTTCCAAATACATAATTGTCACTTTTATCTATATCATTTATTCCATCTGTTGTTGGATATTGATATTTAAATTCCTTACTAAAGATTTTACAAGACTCTTTTATTCCAGTAATACTAATAGATTTAACGAATATCGTATTCTTATTATTAGAGCAGAAACTCATATCAACTAATGCATAATTTTTATAAACCATATTGTTGTTGTTTATTTAACTGTCAATTTTAAAATGTATTAAATCTGCTATTCCACCCTATTTATAGGTTTGTATATACGTTTCGATTCTTATCAATTTGTAAACTCCCATCAAACTCTCCATAAACAAGACATGTTACAGTCGTATTTAATGCTCTGGAAAACTTGGCTTCAATTCTAACAGTGCCTTGGTTCAATAAACTTTGACACGAATTATTTCCTGATAAATCTGGAGTTAAATCGAATGCAAGAATGTAAAAACCTTTGCTGAACATTGATTTTGTGATTTGATGGCCTCTGTCCGAATGATGAATTCCAGTTCCATTAAAAAGGGTATAATATGCACGTGTATCAAAACGATGTTTGTCAGCAAAACTAGTTTCAATTGGTAAATTCGGTATTTGAACGCCATTAACATATAGCATAAATTGTGTCATCTCAAAATGTTTGAAATTAAAAGGATTTTTTGAACGTTTTCCAGTAAAAGCTTCATTATCCGTCATGCAAAATAGTATAGTATTGGGTAGTTGTCCTATGAAAACATTGTCAAGCGATATATTAGTACTACTTGATGGTACTGTGAATGATTTTATTTCAACACGTTTGTAATTGTATTTTGCATTCGCCTTTTCTAAAACAGCATTATGTGCAAGTAAAATACTAGGATTTACTGTGACATGTCTCATAAATAATGTAGCTTCAATTATTTTCATTTGACTTTCATCATTATCGTCAGAGAAAAAGTAAAAATCTGGTTTTTCCAAAGTTAGTAAAACTCTGACATCCACACCATTTATTAATAATGTAGGTTGATTAAACATATCAACATGGAGTTTACCCATCAATTCAACAACACCACTATTATTATATTGTTTTTTACGTTCTGAGGCACCACTATTTCCAGATTTTCCTACATCATGTTTATCTAACGACCAACCAGCACATTCTAAATGGGTATTGGCAGCATCATTTCCATAGTTAAGTAAAGACTCGATGTAAGCTCTATAATTATAATTGTTGTCAGATGAAGTAATATTTTTACCATTTAACTGAACATTGCATTGTTTTATCATAGAATGTAATAAATTGTTAACAATTGCCGGCTGGGCTATTAATTTAGGAGGTGTAGAAGTATCTTTATCATCATTCCACACTGATCCATCTTTCTTTAATATTTGTATTTTTAATTTTAAATATGTTGATGACAAATCTCTATACGTATCGCCATGACCCAAAGAAACAAATTCTATAGTCGAAGAATTATCTAAAGAAGCAATTGGGTTATAAGCAACTTCTTCTGATTTTAAGATACTTGATTGAATAGGTGGTGAACTAAATATATCTAACTCTGACTTCATGCACTCCAACATCTTTAATCAAAAATGTCTAATACTCGTTTTTTATTTTTGCTTCTTCTTTTAACTTTACGTCTCTTCAATTTGAGACGTAAATGACTGGGTTTTGTAGAATTCTTTCTTTTTATAGCCCTCCTTTTACCTGAACCATACATCGTATGCAGTTTATTCACAGCTTCGCGTCTCAAATTTGTAAATGCTTCTTTACCTCTATCTTGTAACACTTCTTTCGGATTTCCTCCTGACGCAATATCTGATAAAACACCAATTCCACTTGAAACTGCTTGTTTTTGTAAAAAATTTAGACCTGATGATAATATAGGCTTTATATAGCGAAATAACCCTCCGAAAACGTCTCCTAATCCTCGGCCTCTCTGATAATTTACAGCCGAATGAAACAGGGGTCCTATTTCTTCAATATTACCCCCTGTTTGAGATAAATAGTATTTAATATAATGACGGTTCATTGATTAATAATTAGAGTGTAACGATTTCTCTTTATTTATATTAATTTTTTATAAAATGTAATAATATTTTTGTAGGTATTACACTCCTGCTAAAATTTATATCAAATCCAAATTTATCAGCTAGTTTTATGGATATGTTATCAAAAACTTTTTTTTCAACATTATGATATTGTATACGTTTATATTTGATTATTGTTGATTCAAAAGAGTTTTTTGTTTCAATAATATTAAGAACTCGTACCTTTGAATCACCCACAAAACATGGTTCTATTATATCAGTGTACATAAACAACATTGCTGCTTTTGATATTGAAGTAAAATCGTTTAAAAATACTTCAAAAGCTTTGACAATTTTTGTTTTATGTGATCTAATATTTTTAACTTGGGAAAAAATAGTTTTCATAAAGCTTTTGACTGAATATGATCTACTAATAGGAATCTTTACATCTATTTTAGGGCTAGTTACACACACTTCAATATATTTTGACTCTTTAATATCTAGAATTTTGTCCGGATCCTTATAATTTTCATCATCAGTGATAAAGGTGTAAATCTCCGAAATCAAATATCGTTCACATTCTTTTTTGTTTAAGCCTGGTCCCCCAGATATATTTTCAAGAAGTATTGGTAAAATAGAGGCTTTCCAGTCACATTTTACATCATCTTTGTTATATGGAATGTATGTTTTCCCTACGCCTAATTTATTTTTTTCCGTACTTCCAATTATTATAAATGCACTTTCTTCATAATTTTCGTTATACCTATTCGGTATAAAATCGTTAATATATATTTCCGAAACACCTACTTTCCAATTATTATGTGTTAAATTAATTTCAGTTGGAAATTTATTTGTAAAACGTGTCAACGAGTTATTGTTATAATAATTATTAGAAGCATCACTCAAGAGAGTAATGAAAAAATCATCTGTTTGATTCATTTTTTTTATTTATAAGTTGTCCACTGTGAAAGATTTAATGGAGTTGTCGTTTTAGGTTTTAACTTATCTTTTTCTGATTTGGCTTGTAAATTATCCTTTTCTGATTTTAATACTTTTTTACGAACTGGGAATTTCAATAAAGTTTGAGCGGATGCTTTCTTAGTAGAAGAACGTAATTGACGATTTAAACTTGTATCTTTTTTAGGTCTTTCAAATATAGGTACTGAAATAATGTCACCTCTATCCGATTCAAACATACGTACATCTGACGAACCAATAGATTTCCTTTCTTTTATACGTTTTCCTGCCGGTGTTGCTGAGAGTGCTAAATTTAGTATTTCATCCTCGTTATCAAAAACTTCGTCATCCGTTTCGAATTCATCAAAATCTTTATCAGATGTTGGAATTATCTTACCAGGTGTAAATGTATACATATCGTTTTGGGGTTCTTGGTATTGCACACCAACATCTTCAGATGTAATTGCATCTGTTTGTATCCTTTTTCCTTTTTTTGTATGGGGTTCTGTTTGGGTTTGCATGTGTGATAAATTTTTATTTTTAGTATCTGTAATTTCTGGTTCTGTTTGCATACTCATATTTGACAATACTTTGTTTCTAACAGCCATTGTTTTATTAGAAGGCATGTGTTGTACTGTTTGTATGTGATGCGTATTGTTAGAGCTTTGTTTTAATTGTTGTCGCCTTTTATTTGCAAATTTTATTAGCTTTTGACGATATGTATACCATTTTTCACTATCTGATAATTTTTTATTTAAAAGTATTTCTTTCATACTTTTATCTAGGTATGAAAGTTCTACATCATTATTAAAATTATCCTTAAGTTTATTATAAAGTTCAGGTGGTATAACAATCATTCGTTGTAAATTATTCATCTTAATTTTTATTTTGAAAGTAAACTACCAATCAAACCTGATAATACTGTACCTATTAGCACAGGTAAAAAACCTCCTTTCTGTAAAATAACTTTTCGTTTTACTTGCAATGATTTTTTAGGACAAGCTAAACAACGCAATACCTTTTTATTTTTATTTAATTTATTATAAGTGTGATTAGACACTTTGTGATTTCCATTAAGCGTATTTATAGCAATTTCACAAATAGTTTTAATAACTTCCGGATCACAATTTTTTAGCAAAATTTGACGAAATTTTGGTTTAGAATTTTTTAATACATGTAAGATATGACGATTTGTTTTCAATCGTTTCATGTTTTTCAGATAGATCTGTTAATTGTTTTAACGTGCAATAACATTCAAAATAATTATTATTAAGTATATTTGATCTAAAACGAAATATATCGTTAATGTCTTGAGTTAAATCCAGTATAATATAACCATAAGGAATAGATGTCACCTCATTATATACTCTCAGAAATTCTTTGGAGTTTTCTGGATAAATTTGTTTCGCTAAAGGAGCTATTTGTGATTTGTCGCGAGGATTTTTAAAAAGAACCAAATATTTACAATTAAGTGATATATCTCGACAATGTTTTCCCTGATGAAACACATTTTGTGTAATTAAAATAACTGATAAATTTCTATGGTGTGAACCTTTTGTAAATAATTCACATACTTTTGTATTATAGGCATTTAACATTAAGTCATCCAAAACAATTAATATTGGTTCATTATTTTCATTTTTGATGTTTTCCGGAACTTCATTATGATATTCTAAATTTCTTATATTTTTTGGAACCGCGCTAAATTCAGGATTGCACCATAATATTTTTGTTGGCACCGGTTTAATAAATTTGTGTATATATCTAATCAACTTACAAATAAATGTAGTTTTGCCACAACCCGACGGGCCTGCTATCATCATGGTAAACGGATGATTAAAAACTATCATTTTTTTACATAAACTTTTTGAAGTTCTTGATAATAAAATCTTCCTTCAACCTCATGTCCCTTCAAGTCTTTCAATATAAATAAAGGATATGGTTCTCTATTTATAATTTTTTGTACTTGAAAAATTTCTTTTGTCCATTTTGGTGTAAATCCATGCTCGAAAATTGCTTTTTTTTTAACTATTCGTACATAGTCGTCTTGAAATATATTTACATTAATTTGTGGATCTCTCTTATGAAGATTTTTGTATATTTCATAGATTTGTTTCACATGGCTCTGAGTAACGTCTGATGGTTTCATTTTTATTGTACTATGATAAGATTTGTTGTAAGAATTTACAAGGTTTGGTAATACATCGATATATCTCTTAGTTGAACTTTCAGTAAAATATTTAAACATTTTTTCTTTTATTGTACGATTGAATCGTTCAACAACTGCAGCTTTTTGGGTAGATAAAATAGTTGGAAAACGTTATTATTCGAATATTATTTTGTTTTAGATAATTTTGAAAATTTGAATTTTTGAATTCTTTTCCTTTATCTGATTGAATTGTTTTTGGTTTTCTACCACTTTGTTGAAGAATTTTATGAAAGTTTTTTGTTATTTCTTTTCCAGTTTTATTTTTTATTGGTACTACCCAACCGTATTTTGAAAATACGTCAATTACCGATAGTAAAAATGTATAATTGTCATTTACTTTTTTATACATTTTCATATCGCATAGATCAATTTCCCATAATTGGTCAATATCTTGTAAAACATAATGATTCCTAGGAAATTTTTTCTTAACAGGATAATGTAAGGTATAAACATCTTGGGATTTAAGCCAGTTTTTGATTTTATTATGGCTTATTTTGTTATTTTTTAACGCAGCATGAAGTTTTGCAACAGAACCATATATGCTAGTTCCTGTTTTATTGTAGTACGTATTTTTAATTTTTGAATTTGTGTTTCCCATAGGAAAGTAGAAAATAGTATAAATACCTCCACAAAATTTACATTTGCCTTTATATAAAAAATATCTTAAAATGACACTATTAAGTGATGAAGAAGAACGGTACAAAACATTTGAATTTTGGCCAAAAACTTTTGTAAGCAAGAAAGAGTTAGCATCAAATGGGTTTTTTTATTTAAACATGGGTGACATTGTACAGTGTTACTACTGTAATGTTCAAATATCTCATTGGAATAGAGACGATGTTATTGCAGATGAACATAAGAAATATTCTTCTAATTGCTATATTTTTTCCGATGAGTACAAAATGAAAGACAACGAAGGCATGGATGTTTGTGGTACAACAGGTAGAGGGTCGATCAAGCAAGAACAAAATCTAAATAACCCCAAAAACATAAAATATTTTTATTATTGTGTATCTATTATAAGTTTGATATTTAATTCCATATCAATTTTGTATTTATTAAATAAATGAAATAATAAACAACATAACTGTGTTTTTTTTTTCAACTGTTTACAAATACTACCGCATACACTATTTGCATATTATTAACCATATATATATTATTTCTTGTTGAAAACTGAATAATATATATCGCTTGTTTACATTTGCAATACAGGTTTTCAATATTATGACGTCTTTTTTTCTTGTTTTTTTTTTGTTATTGTGTATGAATATTAGAGTATTTTTTCTGTTATTTTCATTAATATTTTATAATCAAAATAAAGCTTAAGCTTTCACTTGACCTTGTATTTAAATATTAGTATCAATCTGAAAAAAAAATATAATATCAAGTTCATACATTAAATAATCTGAATATAGAAATTTTCAATTTTTCTGTTGACAAACAGTAGGTTATTCAACTGAATAATATATTTTACATTTGCAATACATGTTTTCAATATTATGACGTTTTTTTTTCTTGTTTTTTTTTTTTTTTGAGATTGTGTATGAATATTACAAATAACTTCTGAACCATTCTAGCGCCTGTTACCTTTGTTTTGTTTGCAAAGGCGGGACTATAGTTATTGCGAATAAGCACAAAACAAAAATACAAAAATTATTTATATGCGCGGGCGCAATACTATCAGAAAAAACCACAAATACACAAATATTCGGGAAATATCATCAAAAAGATCATCAACCACGACGCCCACTCTAACAGACTTGTTTACAGTTTTTGGTTAGTCACCATACAAATCTATACTAAAATCATTTTTACACTAGCGGTACATTCAGAGCATTTTTACTCCAGCGGTACATCCATTGTTTACAGTTTTTGGTTAGTCACCATACAAATCTATACTAAAATCATTTTTACACTAGCGGTACATTCAGAGCATTTTTACTCCAGCGGTACATCCATTGTTTACAGTTTTTGGTTAGTCACCATACAAATCTATACTAAAATCATTTTTACACTAGCGGTACATTCAGAGCATTTTTACTCCAGCGGTACATCCAGATCTGTACATTATTTACAGACTGCACGGCAAGCCCAACCCACGAATTCATATTCTGACCAACCAAAAATACAGAAAGACTAGCCGTCTCTCATCACCTGTCTCTTTATTACACACAGCAAGTATTATTTCTAGAACGGTTGTGTGATTTTGGCTTCTGTTAAGCATGTCGTCACTATTGTACGTAGTATATAATTCGATCTAAGGGGGGCTTTATACTACTTACATATAATTAAAATTACAGAGTTGTGAAATTATTATTAACATATAATTATAATTTATTTTTCTAAAGAAGTACGAAATCTTAAGCCTCACTTTCAAAATAACTGAAGATATAATGAAGAACCAATAGCCAATGAAAGAATTCTATAAGTATTTTGTTATTGTTTTTTTATTATTTTAAGTTCTTTGTTCTATTCTATGTAAAAAATTTTGATGGTTTTTTTTTATTCATTATAATAAATAAAATCATATTTTTTCTGATTTCGGTACAATAGTTATCAACGATATCGTTGTGAGTTCTGTTGATGATAACTTAATTATTATTTCTAAAAACAAAAAACATAAAGTAAAACCTTAAAGTAATATTAACCAAAATGGATATTGAATTTATTAATTTTTTTTTCAAAACGGTGACTTTTTTTTGGAAAATGCCAGATAAGATTCACATTGTGTCTCACATTCGACATGATTAACTTTAATTTAGAATTATTATTGAGCACTGTCTTAATAAGTTTAATACATACTTAAAAAGCTGCCAAGTTGGAAGACTGCTTTATATACCCTTTTGATCCACATAGGATTTAATGAAAACGAAGATTTAAATATAAATTATCAGTTTTACAAAGCCCCCAATCTTGTACAATTTAAAATTACAATCAAGTTTTTATAAATAAGTATTCGAATTTGTAATACTATACTTATGCTAAATACTCGAAATGTAATATATATTTTTATTCTATAAATTTCGAAATTTTTGACCATATTTTTAAGAGAAAAAAAATGCAACATTTCTCATTATTTTTTATATCAACATCTTTTATTGATTTTGCTTTTTTTCTATAATATAATTTACCACTGAAAATGAATACACTAGAGCACTTTTAGTGTTTGATATATTTTGGGATGTAATAATTGAAAGACTTCAAAATATAATTTAATTATGTAAAGGAAATTTAACTTCATTTATTAATACCATATTAACAATCGTATATTTTTGTTTTATAATACATATAATTAAAATTACAGAGTTGTGAAATTATTATTAACATATAATTATAATTTATTTTTCTAAAGAAGTACGAAATCTTAAGCCTCACTTTCAAAATAACTGAAGATATAATGAAGAACCAATATCCAATGAAAGAATTCTATAAGTATTTTGTTATTGTTTTTTTATTATTTTAAGTTCTTTGTTCTATTCTATGTAAAAAATTTTGATGGTTTTTTTTTATTCATTATAATAAATAAAATCATATTTTTTCTGATTTCGGTACAATAGTTATCAACGATATCGTTGTGAGTTCTGTTGATGATAACTTAATTATTATTTCTAAAAACAAAAAACATAAAGTAAAACCTTAAAGTAATATTAACCAAAATGGATATTGAATTTATTAATTTTTTTTTCAAAACGGTGACTTTTTTTTGGAAAATGCCAGATAAGATTCACATTGTGTCTCACATTCAACATGATTAACTTTAATTTAGAATTAATATTGAGCACTGTCTTAATAAGTTTAATACATACTTAAAAAGCTGCCAAGTTGGAAGACTGCTTTATATACCCTTTTGATCCCCATAGGATTTAATGAATACGAAGATTTAAATATAAATTATGAGTTTTACAAAGCTCGCAATCTTCTACAATTTAAAATTACAATCCAGTTTTTACTTTCCATTTTATGAATTCACACTTCCAGTATATAGGTATATTTATATATATATATATATATATATATATATATATATATATATATCCTCACCTGGCCATAACTCTTAAACGGCTTGACCGATTGAGCTCAAATTTGGAAGTTGAGCTCGTGCCATCAATGGCTTGGTACCATATTTGGGGCCTTTTTGATTAGGGGGAAGGGGGCGTGGAGGGCCGATTAATTTTTGAATGTACCAAAAAAACCATGTGGGGTATCAAATGAAAGGTCTTGACGAGTACATCTCATTGGACGGTAGTCCGGGGGGCGTCGTGGGTTATGTCGGGCCCAAATCGGGGCAATGTCAAATTTGGAAGCTGAGCTCGTGCCATCAATGGCTTGGTACCATATAAATTTGGGGCCTTTTTGATTAGTGGGAAGGGGGCGCGGAGGGCTGTTTAATTTTTGAATGTACCAAAAAAACCATCAAATCAAATGAAAGGTCTTGACGAGTACATCTCATTGGACGGTGGTCCGGGGGGCGCCGTGGGTCATGTCGGGCGCAAATCGGGGCAATGTGGGGCCCCATAATACAAAAAATCATGTGGGGTATCAAATGAAAGGTCTTGACGAGTACATCTCATTGAGCGTTAGTCCGGGGGGCGCCGTGGGTCATGTCGTGTCCAAAACGGGGGCAATGTTGAGCTCCATAATACAAAAACTCATGTGGGGTATCAAATGAACGGTCTTGACGAGTACATCTCATTGAACGGTAGTCCGGGGGGCGCCGTGGGTCATGTCATGCCTAAAACGGGGGCAATGTTGGGGCTCCATAATACAAAAAAATCATGTGGGGTATCAAATGAAAGGTCTTCAAGAGTACATCTCAATGGGGGTAGTCGGGGGGCGACGAGGGTCACGCCGGGGCCCAAAACGGGGGCCATGTTGGACCCCATATTACAAAAAATCGTGAGGGGTATCAAATGTAAGGTTTTGAAGTGTACATCTCAATGGGGTGTATTTCGTGGGGCGCCGTGTGTCATGGAGGGGCTAAAATGGGGGCCATGTGGGGCCCCAGCATACAAAAAATCATGTGCGGAATCAAATGAAAGCTCTTGAAGAGTACATCTCAATGAAGGTAGTCCGTGGGGCACATTCGATTATACGGGGGCCCAAAAGTGGGTCATGTGGGCCCATTATACAAAAATCATGTGGGGTATTAAATGAAAGGTCTTGAAGAGTATATTTAAATGAGCGTAGTCCGTAAAGGCACACTGGGTTACACGAGGTTCCAAAAGGGGGTCATATGGGTCAACATGGCCTTAAATCATAAAAATATCGTGTAGGGTATCAAATGAAAGGTCGTGCAGAGTACATCTCGTGGGCCCAAAATCTGTTCCGAGAGGTACTCGGGGTCTTGTGGGGCCCATAATGCAAAAAGACTTGAGAGGCATCAAATAAATGGTATTGAAGAATACATCTCGTTGCGCAGTCCGTGGAGCTTCATAATTCATGTTAGGGCCCAAAACCTGTGTCATGTGGGGGCGCATCATAAAAAAATCAGAGGGGCATCAAATAAAAGGTCTTGAAGCGTAGTCCGAGCAGTACCCTGGGTCATGTGGAGCCGATTATACAAAAAACATCAGCCACATGTGGAATTCCGAATCGTGGGCCATGAGTAGCTCAAACAAATCATACCCAAGTTGTTAGAGTAATTAAATATTTTTAGTCGGTTCAATGAATAAATATTTGACGGACTAAAAAGTGTAAAATAAAAAATATAAATAGAAAAAGTTTTTTAAAAATTCTTTCCCTTAAAGAAATATTCAACTAAAAAGTAATAAACAAGCAAATAATACCACATCAATGTACTTTCCCGTTGATATTGAGCAACTGTCAACAATTATAGTAAGGGAAAGGTAGACCTCTTTATAAATGGCATTAATTCTGATAAGGTCTACTTTCCCTTACTATTGTTGACAGTTGCTCAATTTCAACGGGAAAGTACATTGATGTGGTATTATTTGCTTCCAGTATATAGGTATATATATTTATATATATATATATATATATCTCCTCACCTGGCCATAACTAAACGGCTTGACCGATTGAGCTCAAATTTGGAAGTTCAGCTCGTGTCATCAATGGTTTTGTACCATATTAACTTGGGGCCTTTTTGATTAGGGGGACGGGGGCGCGGAGGGCCGTTTAATTTTTGAATGTACCAAAAAAACATGTGGGGTATCAAATGAAAGGTCTTGACGAGCACATCACATTGGGTGGTAGTCCGGGGGCGCCGTGGGTCATGTCGGGACCAAAACGGGGGCAAAGTTGGGCCGTATATTACAAAAAATCATATGGGGTATCAAATGAAGGGTCTTGAAGAGTTGATCTCAATGGGTGGTAGTCCGGGGATTGCCGTGGGTCAAGTGGGGCCCAAAATCAAAAAAATTATTTTGGATATCAAATGAAAGTTCGTGAAGAGTACATCTTGTTGCTTAGAACATAGGTCAAACGGGCCCAAAACCAGTTAACAGAAAATGAAAATGTTAAATGTTAAAATTAACAGAAAATGTAAATTTAACAGAAAATGTAAAATTTAACAGAAAATGTAGAATTTAACAGAAAATTTAAAATTTAACAGGAAAATGTAACTATAACAGAAAGTGTAAAATTTAACAGAAAAATGTAAAATTTAACAGAAATTGTAAAATTTAATAGCAGATGTAAATTTAGCAGAAATTAACAGGCCTTTTTGATGAGTGGGAAGGGGGAGCGAGGGCCGTTTAATTTTTGAATGTACCAAAAAACCATGTGGGGTATCAAATGAAAGGTCTTGACGAGTTCATCTCATTGGACGGTAGTCCGGTGGGGGCCGTGGGTCATTTTGGGGTTAAAAACGGGGGCAATGTTGGCCCCTATAATACGAAAAATCATGTGGGGTATCAAATAAAAGGTCTTGACGAGTACATATCATTGAGCGGTAGTCTGGGGGGCGCCGTGGGTCACGTCAGGCCAAAAACGGGGGCAATGTAGTGTCCATAATACAAAAAACATGTGGGGTATCAAATGAAAGGTCTTGACGAGCACATCACATTGGGTGGTAGTCCGGGGGCGCCGTGGGTCATGTTGGGCCCAAAACGGGGGCAATGTTGGGTCCTGTAATACAAAAAATCATATGGGGTATCAAATGATGGGTCTTGAAGAGTTAACCTCAATAGGTGGTAGTCCGGGGATTGCCGGGGGTCAAGTGGGCCCAAAATCAAAAAAATCATTTTGGGTATCAAATGAAAGTTCGTGAAGAGTACATCTTGTTGCTTAGTCCATAGGTCAAACGGGCCCCAATTAACAGAAAATGAAAATGTTAAATGTTAAAATTAACCGAAAATGTAAATTAACAGAAACTGTAAAATTTAACAGAAAATGTAGAATTTAACAGAAAATTTAAAATTTAACAGGAAAATGTAAATTTAACAGAAAGTGTAAAATTTAACAGAAAAATGTAAAATTTAACAGAAATTGGAAAATTTAATAGCAGATGTAAATTTAACAGAAATTGTTAATTTGACAGGAAATGTAATATATGTACATATGTATAACAAAAAATTTAAAATTTAACATAAGATGCAAATATAACAGAAAATGCGAATTTAACAGAAAATGTAAAATTTTAAAAGAAATGTAAAATTTATTGCAAAATGCGAAATCTAACAGAAAATGAAAAATTTTACAGAAAATGTAGCATTTAACAGAAAATTTAAAATTTAACAGAAAAATGTAAATTTAACAGAAAGTGTAAAATTTAACAGAAAAATGTAAAATTTAACAGAAATTGTAAAATTTAATAGCAGATGTAAATTTAACAGAAATTGCTAATTTGACAGGAAATGTAATATATGTACATATAACAAAAAATTTAAAATTTAACAGAAGATGTAAATATAACAGAAAATGCAAATTTAACAGAGAATGTAAAATTTTTAAAGAAATGTAAAATTTATTGCAACATGCGAAATCTAACGGAAAATGAAAAATTTTACAAAAAATGTAAAATTTATTACTTTCCCTTTTATAAATTTACACCTCCAGTATATTTATTACTGTCCCTTTTATGAATTCACATTTCTTGTATGTCGTTATGTCGGTATCTCCTCACCTGGCCATAACTCTTAAAGGGCTGGACCGATTGAGCTCCACTTTGGAAGTTGAGTTCGTGTCATCAGATGATTGGTGCCCTATAAATTAAAGGCCTTTTTGATCAGGGGGAAGAGGCACGGAGGGCTGCTTAAATTTTTATATGTACCAAAAAAAGCATGTGGGGTATCAAATAAAAGGTCTTGCCGAGTACATCTCAATGGCGTAGTTCGGGGGGCGCCGTGGGCCATGCCGGGACCAAAACGGCGGCATTGTTGGGTACCATTATACAAAAAATCATGTGGGGTATCAAATGAAAGGTTTCGAAGTGTACATCTCAATGGAGAGTATTTCGTGGGGCGTCGTGAGTCATGTAGGGGTTTAACGGGGGCAATGTAGGGCGGCCCCATCATACAAAAATCATGTGGGGTATCAAATGAAAGGTCTCCAACAGTACATCTCAATGGGGAGTAATCCGGAGGCCGCCTTGAGTCATCTCGGGCCCAAAACGGGTTAATGTGGGGCACCAGCATACAAAAATCATGTAGGGTATCAAATGAAAGCTCTGGAAGAGGACATCTTGTTGAGTACTCCGAGAGTTACTCTGGGTCTTGTGGGGCCCATAATGTAAAGACATGAGAGGTATCAAATAAAAGATATTGAAGAATACATCTCGTTTCGCAGTCCGTTGGGCTTCGTAATTTATGTTAGGGCCCAAAACCTGTGTCATGTGGGGGCCCATCATAAAAAAATCATGTGGGGCATCAAATGAAAGGTCCTGACGAGTACATCTCATTGGACTGTGGTCCGGGCGTGCCGTGGATCATGTCAGGCTCCAATCGGGGCAATGTGGGGCTCCATAATACAAAAAATCATGTGGGGTATCAAATGAAAGGTCTCCGACAGTACATCTCAATGGGCAGTAATCCGGAGGGCGCCTTGAATAATCTCGGGCCCAAAACGGGGTAATGTGGAGCCCCATCATACAAAAAATCATGTGGGGTATCAAATGAAAGGCCTTGAAGAGGACATCTTGTTGAGTACTCCGAGAGGTACTCTGGGTCTTGTGGGACCCATAATTCAAAAAGACATGAGAGGTATGTCTTGAAGAGTAGCCAGAGCAGTACCCTGGGTCATGTGGAGCCAATTATACAAAAAAACATGTAGGGCACCGGGGGCCATGGAAGGCCCAAAACATTGGCCACATGCGGAATTCCAAATCGTGGGCCATGAGGAGCTCAAACAAATCACTCCCAAGTTGTCAAAGTATTTAAATACTTTTGGTCGGTCAAATTAATAAATATTTGACCGACTAAAAAGTGTAAAATAAAAAATATAAATAAAAAAAAGTTTTTTAAAAATACTTTCCCTTAAAGAAATATTCAACTAAAAAGTAATAAACAAGCAAATAATACCACATCAATGTACTTTCCCGTTGAGTTGTAGCCACTGTCAGCAATAGTAAGGGAAAATAGACCTTAACAGAATTAATGCCATTTATAAGGAGGTCTGCTTACCCTTACTATTGCTATGATATGATTTTTACAAAACTCCCAATGTTGTACAATTTAAATTGCAATCCAGTTTTTATAAATTATTACTCGATTAATACTATAATACTATATAAACTAAATCCCCGAAATGTAATATAAGTTTTTATTCTATAAGTTTCGAAATTTTTGCCGCTGTAAAATGAAGAGGGTTGAAGGTACGTGTCTCAATTTTCTACACAAGGTGTAAAATAGTATTGTTATACTATATAAACTAAATCCCCGAAATGTAATATAAGTTTTTATTCTATAAGTTTCGAAATTTTTGCCGCTGTAAAATGAAGAGGGTTGAAGGTACGTGTCTCAATTTTCTACACAAGGTGTAAAATAGTATTGTTAACATTTTTCATTTTTTTTAATATAATACCCCGCAGACGTGTTATAGCTTGTTTAATTAATATTCCCCCTTCTCTATTTAAATGGGATGGACGTTTTTAATTTTTAGTGATTTAAGAAGGTTTGAATCTAGTATACTGTGCTTAGAAGTTACAAGGTGGTATCAAAAAATGGCCGATTTTAGAGCCCTTTAAATTTTTAAAAATAGAATTTTCATGCATTATGTATTAATTTTGAAAATATAGAAATTCAAGGGTGTTGATGGGATGGTATTAATTTATAATTTATTGGAATGTAACAATTCTAAGTGATGTTGCTTAGAGGTGGTTGCAGGTAGGGAGATATATTTTTGGTACAAGTTGTAAGATAGTATTTGCGAAAATTATTTCTCATTTTTGTCATCCAGTCCCCCGCGAATGTTTTGCAGCCTCTTTCATAAACTTACCCCTCTCCCATATTAAAGGGGAAAGGGGTACAAATTTCGAATGATTTTGAAAAACACCAACTTATTATACCTAACCCCTATCTGAAATATGGGAGACCCTATCTGAAATATGGCATATCTTATAACAATTTTAAATACCAAAAATTCAATTTCAATAGTCCCATAAAAATTCTTTCACCTGTAAAATGAAGGGGGGTAAAGTTGCGAGGCTGATTTTTATGCAGAATGTGTAACATAGTATATTTAAGAACTTATTTTCTCATTTTTTCAATTCATTACCCCGCTCAAGGTGTGTAGCTTTTTTCAAGTAACAATGTTTTATATGAATATCCATTTTATATCCATTTAAAATTTTTATAGCCATTTCAAATTTAAAAATTTTTGATTTAATATTACTATAAAATAGGCGGACAATCTTCTTTATATGGAGTCTATACATATACATGTAAAACAATGTAAAGTTCCGACTATATTTAGGGGTAGTTTTTTGAAGTGCACAAAATTGTGCATTTTCAGTGCTCCGCGAAGGGGGTTGCAGGGAAATTATTCCAAAAAGGATACCATATACATAAATTTCCATCCTTATTTTATATATGTTGCAATTTTTGCACAAATCGCACGAGCGCTTATACTATTTCTAAGCGCGTTTAAAAAAATGTATTTTTACCTTGTGTACGGCGTACGGCTGACACGGAATTTTTCGTGCTGGTTCTGATTCCCTGACATCTAAAACGTCAAGAAAAATCAAAATCTCGAAAAAAAAATTTCGAAATTTAGACCACACCGCACCATTTCGATTTTTTAATTTTAGTTTTTTTTTGGTTGAATTATTAACTATTTTTTATATTGCTTCATATATTGTAAATAAGAAAACTTAAGATGGTGTACGACTAAAACGCCGAATGACCGAAATAGATTTTACAAAAATTAAGTTGACGTTCGTTAACTTCTCAAAAATTTCGATAACTTAATGATGTACGATGCTTTCGTACATAAATAAGAAAAAATAAGAAAACTGTTTGGCTGTAATAAAATCCTTGGCATCATGATGAAAATAAAAAAATACATAATTTATTTTACGTTTGTCACTTTCAAACTTTGATTTTTTTAAATATTTATTTGTGATTTCTTAATTTTTCATAAATTCATTATGGACTAAAGGGATTTTACAACGAATTTCGATAACTTAAGGAAAATATCGAAAGTTTTCTGAATTTTCATTAACTTCATTATGGTTAGGCCTATAGAAATTGTCAGTAGCGGACCGTGCTAAAAAATTCCGGGTGCGGTAAAGTAAAGTGTATAGTCTGTATGTAAATTGAAACGCAAGGACTTGCACTTGAGGTTGTTAAAAATATAATTTTTTAATATGTGATTTTATTGAAATAATGGGATCTTATCGTACCCAATTTTTTCTTTCTCTAAACAATAAGAACACAATTAAGTGCACAAAAACAGCATTTTAATCCAGTGATGCCAGATCCAAATTTTGGAAGTCAGTAGTACATGGGCGAATAAAGCGTGGGAACTAAATCCATATCGCTCAAAAGGGCGTGTCTGTCTAGTTAATGAGCGGGGGCGTCCAATTGAGGTGTTAATTAGGGGCTTGTCTGAATGATAATTAACACAAGGTGTTGAGGTGTTAATTAGGGGCGTGTCTGAATGACAATTACAAGATGTTAGTTAATTAGGGGGCGTGTCTTTATAATGATTAATGATTAATGAGGTGTTAATTGGGGACACGCGAGTTTTGTTATTTCACTTTTTGGAGTAATAAAACAAACTATTGATCTTTACTATTGATCTTTATTATTATTTTTATTAACACTTAATAAATTTACAATTATTAAAAAAGATGAAATTGTTAAACAATATTTTTAATAAGCGATTCGAGCTTGGTCTTAAGACTGACTAAAATAAAAACGCTAATTTATATTATTCTAGATTGGTACTTGAATTGCAAAATTTGTTAAAATAAGTACATTAACGGAAATGATGAAATAATAATTAGAATTTACATTATTTTAATATATATTATTTCTGATATTTGATATATAGATATTTAATAAAATATGTATCGTGAGAAACCTTATTTTATTAAATATTGTTAATTTTGCATTTTTCAAATTTCGTGAGAAAAGTAATTTTGTGAAATACTTTAATTTATTTTAAATATTGTCAATTTTACACTTTTTCGTGAGAAAAATTACTTTTAAAGACATTTTAATTTAATTTTATATTTTTCATATTTAATGTTTTTATTGGGATCAAATTCAAATTTTAATATTAAGCTTATTAATAAATTATAATTAGGTATGTTATGAACAAAAGTCACATTGTCATTACTGAAATCTTTATTATCAAGGTGAGTTATGTTGGGTAACATAACTCCTCCCCCATTAGAGTTTGGATTCTCCTGAATTCTATTGAGGATTTTTATTTTAAAATTTTTCTTTTTCAAAAAATAAGAAATTACAAAAAATATACAAATTATTATTATCATTATTGAAATTGATCCAAATCCTAAATTTACATATTTTTGATATTTAATTCTTGTATCTTTTTGAAAAATATACCATGTTTCAAAACTATATCTTCAAAAGTTAAATTTGTAAAATGAATTTTATTGCTATTATCCATTGGGATGATAAATTTACTTACATATTTAGCGACTTTATTGCTAAATTTCATTTTATCAATTTGTACACAATAGTTTTGAAAGTTTATAAAATAATTTCCATTAAGTATAAGTTTTCTTTCATCACAAGAGCTGTTAAATGCTCTTTCTATTTAATATTAAAATATCATCATCGATTTCAATATAATCTTCTTCATTATTGACTATTAATTTACAATTAATTTTTTAAAATACAATTTTTGCTAATTTTTAGCTCTTTTAATGTTTTATCTTTTTCATATGAATATGATTTGTTTTTATGTTCAATTATGTATTCTAGTTCTTCATCGATTTGTTTATTTTTTAAATTTGAAATTGGTATTAAAAGTTTTTTATGATATGTTTTTTGTTCTATTGGAATTTTTATAGCAAATATGATGGATTCATTATAGTATCTAGCTACACCTAGTCTGTTATGTGTTAATTTACTTGCGTCAATGTCGTATATTCTAATTTCTTCTTCCGTCAAAATACCTGGATATAAAATACCTGATCTGGCTGATACCAAATTGTCCTGTATATTTTCTACTTATTTTTTTATGAAATCTATCTTTATCATTTGTTCCAAAAGTAAGTTATCAGTATATATATGTTTTTCGATTCCGTTTTGTTTGTTTATAATTTTTTATCGATCAGATTGTATTGCTTCTTTGTTAAGTGTAAAAGATTTATTGAAATTATTATTGATTTTGATTTGTTGATTAATGTTGTCAATTAATTTCCAATTAATTGGTGATTGTTTATGTCAACCGTATTTAAATGTCCTTCTATATCTTGTCTATCATTGTCGTCCATTGTTCCAAATACCCATTTTCAAACTGTACCACCTAAATTAATCAATCCTCGTCTGTTTCTATGTATATTGATTGTTTTTATTTGATTTCTAATACTTTTTATTTGGTATAGTGCAAATTGTTTTATATGAATCGATTGTTGGGATTCTAATGGTGTTATTATGTATTCTAATTTGTCTACTACCGTTAATATTTCGTTTGGATAGATAAAGTGTAGTATGATGTCGAATTTATTAGCAATTTCTACTTTGTCTGTTTGAATTTTTGCGTTCTGAATTGATTTTTTCAGTTACTAGAGTTTGTTGAGTTGGTACAATCATTATGATTAGGATTCGTTAGTAGTAGCTGAAAATTTAAAAGGTCTTTTAATATTATTTTCATGGATTTTATCTAAAGTATGTTTTCTAAATTTGGGTTCTTCATTATGCCTAACGGATTTATAGTTTTTGATAAATTCCTGTTTTCTTGCTTCATTATAATCCTCTCTTGTTTTATTTCTTTTATTTATGAAATTGGTCTTGGTATTTTCTAACCTTTATTTAATTATTTTATGGTCTATTTTATGTTCTTGAACGTCTATGGGTGTTGTTTTAATAGTGGAATGAAATGAGGAATTGTAAAATTTAACTTCTTTTAACATTTGACTTTTGATTGGAAGTTTTTCTTCAACATTAAGTGTTCTAATTCTTTCGGTTATAGTATTATTAAAACGTTCTATGTCAGAATTACCAGTATGACTATTTGGTTTTGTGATATGGTATTCAATTTTTTCTTCTGAACAAAATTCTTTAATATATTTTGTATTAAATTCGTTGTCAAAAACAATTTTTTTTATCTTTACTTTCATAGCTAGGAATTGTCTTAATTTTTCGATTATTGCTTGATTATTACCGTCTTCCCTAAAAGCTAACTACATGTTTTAAAAATTTATCTATAAAATTTATGAAAGAGTGTTTACTGTTAACATAAGTATCAATGTGAATTATTTCATTGGTTGTTGACGGTGTCTCAGTTAAATTGAATTTTTTTCTAATCGGTTTCCTATCATATTTACCTGCAGCACATATATCGCAATTATTTATTATTTTATGTACCGTTATCTTCAGTTTTGGATTATATATTTTGTTTTTTATTCCCTCATATGTTGCTATAATACCACAATGTCCTAACTCATTTTTATGAAATAATTAAATTTCTTTGTTTAATTTTGTCTCATCTTGAATGTCTGTTGCAAAATAACTGCACTTAATAAATTTTATACTATTATTCCCTGTAAAATTATTAACAATAATTTGTTGTAGGTCATTATATTCATGATCATTCAGTTCTGAATAAATTCCTAGTTTTCCTTTCGTTATATATCTTCTTAAAATATCATTAACTTTTTTATCTTCTAAATCATTTTTATCAATATAAATTCTTCTATTTTTAAAAATATTTTAAAATTCTGTTTCTTTAGTTTCTTTCAATATAATTTGTGTTCTAAACCGATTAACTATTGTTTCTAGTATTGCAATCATTAAAATTTTCTTCTTGCGAATAAGCAGTTTCATTTTCTAAAATATTTTACTCTTTATCACTATCATGTACGAAACTCGAATTTTCAGTTTTTAAGTCTTTTTTTTCTTTCAATTAGTTATTTTTTATTTCGTCAAACATTGTATACAACTCGAAACTCAAATTATCAGTTTCTAAAATGTTGTTGTTTTTTACACTTTGTAATGTATTTATTTCATTGGTTTCGGGGTTTATTCTACTTAAAAAATCTGCAATTTTATTGTCTTTACCTTTTATGTAATCAATTTTCATATTATATTCACCTAGCGATATCAACCATCTCTGTAATCTCGGATTTATGTCTTTTCCTGAATATTTTGTATGAAGCCATTTTATTGGTTGATGGTCAGTTTGTATTTCGAATTCTTTACCGAATAGATAAGGTCTGAAATATTTCGTTCCCTAAACGATGGCTAAAAGCTCTTTCTCAATAGTGGAGTAATTTCTTTCGTGGTCATTAAGAGTTCTTGATGCATAACAAATTGGATGGCTATCTTGTGTCAAGACTGCTCCAATTGCAAAATTGCTTGCATCGGTTACTAATTTGAATTTTTTATTGAAGTCTGGGTATATCAATATTGGATGATTGGTTATTATTTCTTTTAATTTTTCGAATGCACAAATATAATTAGGATCATTTTTATTTATGGTCATACCTTTTTTTAAATATTTTGTTATTGGAAAAGCCACTTTGGCATAGTCTTTAATAAACTTCCTATAATAGCCGGTTGTACCTAAAAACATTTTAATTTGTTTTGGTGAAGTTGGTAGTTTTAATTCTTGAATTACCCTTATTTTATTTGGATTTGGTTTAACACCTTGTGCTGTCAGAATATGACCCAAAAACTCTGTTTCTTTTTTTTAAAAATTACATTTATTTATTTGTATTTTCAAACCAGCTGCTCTTAATCTATTAAATACCTTCCTTAAATTAGTAATATGTTCCTCCAAGGATGTACTAAAAATTAAAATATCGTCGAGATAAACTACACAGATTTTATTAATCAGATCTCTAAGAACAGAATTCCTTAATCTTTGAAACGTTGAGGGTGCATTTTTCAACCCAAATGGCATTCTAAGGTATTCATAATGTCCGAATGGAGTTGAAAAAGCGGTTTTTTTTTTATCTTCTGGCTTCACCAAAATTTGGTGGAACCCTTTAGCTAAGACTAGTGTTGTGAAGTACTGTGCTATCGAGAATGCTCTCGATGTTTGGAATTGGAAATTTGTCGCTAATTGTGTCTTCGTTAAGTTTTCTATAATCAATTCCTATACGATAACTTCCTGTTAACATATCTTTAACTATATCTACTAAATTCTTATCATTATTTTCAGGGCTATAATTTGTTGGTTTATTTTCATCATAATCATATAATTCGTTTAATTGGAAATTAATTGATCTAATTACATTAAAAAGTTTTCTTAGGTTACTCACTCTGATATTACGGATTTCATCCATTAATTTTTTGTAGTTTATGTAGTTTATACAATAATGTGCTGGATTTAGTTTATACAACTACTACAGACAATTATTATCTTCAAAAAGTCGAATCTATAATTCCTGGAAAAAATAGCATTTTTCACTCAAGTATTTCTGTCAAGTATAACATAGCTGTGAACAATAAATTGCCTAATAATATTACTAAATATGAGTTAGTATATAATTTCAAGAAAGCAGACTATGAAAAAATTAACGAATTAATAATTAATTCTGTATGGCCTACAGACACTGACAATATTGACGAAGCGGTTAGTGAATTTAATAATATACTGATAGAAATTATTGAAAAATGTGTTCCAAAAATAAAGTTAAGGAAAACAATTCAGCCACCATGGTGGAATAGCTATTGTAGAAATGCAAAAAACAAGAAAACCAGAGCTTATAAAAAATGGTGTAAGTCTGGAAATGAGCTTGACTACGACAAATTTATTAGATTAAGTAATGAATTTACTAATATAGACGTAAATGCATATATCAAATTCATTGAAATAACTGGCATAAAAATTAAATATGATCCTAAACACTTTTATACTTTTATTAATTACAAAAGAAATGTTAAAGGCTATCCCAGTGTTATGCATTATAATGAAAACCAATCGTCAGAGCTCAATGTTATTACTAACATGTTTGCAGACTTCTTCGAATCTGTATATAATGACGAATTTTTATATAATGAAAATGACTTTAATTTTACTGATACAATTCACAGTAATTTTAATAATTATACACTTACAGTCGAAGAAGTTTCTGAATCTCTCAGATCACTAGATATAAACAAAGGTCCAGGCCCAGATCTGATACCACCAATATTCTTTAAAAATACATACACTGGTCTGGCATCTCCACTTCAAACAATTTTTAATAACTCGTTAAGAACCGGTATATTCCCAGATGTATGGAAGGGCTCTTTTATCACCGCAATTTTTAAATCTGGTGATAGGTCAAACATTAAGAACTACAGAGGAATAGCTGGTCTATCTGTAATACCGAAATTGTTCGAAAAACTAGTTACTTCCAAAATGTATGAGGAAGTTAAGTGCATTTTAGATAAAAATCAACATGGCTTCATAAAAGGTAGATCAACAGTAACTAACCTAACCGATTATACCACATTTATGTTAAATGGTATGGAACAGGGGAATCAGTTTCATTCGATTTACACTGATTTCAGTAAAGCGTTTGATAAAGTTGATCATTCGTTGCTATTGTGTAAACTAAAAAAGATTGGTTTAAATAAAAATATTGTAAAATGGATTAAATCATATCTATCAAATCGTTATCAGATGGTTAAAATCAATAATGTGTTCTCTAGGAATATTAAAGTTTCATCTGGTGTACCACAGGGAAGTCACCTAGGACCATTACTATTTATCTTATTTATTAATGATTTACCTAACGATTTCGAAAACTGTATGTATAGCTTATATGCTGATGATTTAAAAATATATACAGCTATAAAAAAGAGTGAAGATTGTGAAATATTACAAATCAATCTTAATAGTTTATACAATTGGTGTATAAAAAATAACCTTCAGCTTAATATTGAAAAATGTAAGGTTATGAAGTTTTATAGAAACAGAGCCCCGATAGATAGTAACTATAAAATAAATAACTGTCAACTTGAAAATTGTACGGAAATAAACGATCTAGGAATTTTATTAGACAAAAAACTAAATTTCAGTTTACATATTGATAAAATTCAGTCCAATTCTGGAATATGGTAGCGTTATATGGAATCCCCATCTTATCAAAGATATCAAAAATATTGAATCAATTCCGAAACAATTTTTGTTATTTGCTTTGAGAAGTCTAAATTGGAATAATAATACCAATTCATATCAGTTACCTGCTTACGAGAATAGACTAAAATTATTAAATCTACATACACTAGAATATCGTAGAAATATGGCGGATGCAGTTTTCGCTTTTGATTTAATCAATAACAATATAGATTGTTGCCAATTAAAACAGAAGATTAGAATAAACTCAAACTGCCGAAACTTAAGGAACATTAATTTTCTACTTGTAGATAGGCATAGGACAAATTATGCTAACAACGAACCTATTACAAGAATCAGCAGAAGATTTAATAAATTCAACTCTTATTATGCACCAAATATCAGTAGAATAAGTTATAAAAACAGCATGAAGAATGGAAGAAGTCATGAATAATACTATATATGCACTCATTTCTTTTAAAATTTTCATTTTAAATCATGTTATAATATTGTATAAATTTAGATTTAAAATATGTCTGTAATTAGATATCAATAAATAAATAAATAAATAAATAAATATTCTAGGCCTGAATTGTGTCTTCAGCTCCGTTTTTACTTCGTCCCAAATCAGGTTATCACTAGTCATTGTATACATATTTTCGCTTTTCCTTGTATTTTCTCCTTAAGTACTATCTGTAGTCCGTGTTTCAAAAGGGGTACATTACTTCCACATAAGCTGCTGCATTTTCAACTGCACCAATAAATTCTTGCAGAGAGTAGTCTCCTTTACCGTAGAATGTACCTTATCTGGTGTTAATTGAAAAACTCGTTCAGGCTGTAACATCTGTTGTCTCAATGATTATATTTCTCTGGTGTGTTGTTCTTGCATTTGTTGTATAATTTGTTGGAGGTTTTGAACATTTTGACCGTTTTGATCTTCCATATTTCTATTTAAATCGTATAGTACTTTTCTGCTGTTTCTATTATTTGACACGAAAATTTGTTTCTCCGTGATGACTGATTTCTAGTTATCACTACGTTAACTATTTTGTTGTCAAAAAAAGTTTCTCAAATCACTTAGTTATATTTAATATAACTTTTAATTTATTCGATCACTGGACCTTTATTCTTTAGAAAAAGATCCTACCGACTGCGCCAGTTTTGTTATTTAACTTTTTGGAGTAATAAAAAAAACTATTGATTTTTACTATTGATCTTTATTATTATTTTGAGCCAGTGTCAGCAATAGTAAGGGTAAGTAGACCTCCTTATAAATGGCATTAATTCTGATAAGGTCTACTTTCCCTTACTATTGCCATTGACTAATAATAATATATAGACTTATAAAGTAGAACAAAAAATATTTCCACTTTCTGATTTGACTTTCCTAATCTAATGTAAAAAATCAACGTTCAACGTGCGTTTTTTGTTATATATTTTCGTTAGATTAGGAAA
>OX457089.1:32797128-32957383 GCA_949752835.1 Empis stercorea
GCACAAAAAAAATTCAAAAAAAGGGTACACAAATTCAGATGCGACTTCTTTATTATTATATATTCTTTGATTATAGGCAAAATTAATGACAACTCTAGACAAAAATGTTTTATAAGAAATTCAAAACGATTACAAGGAACATTTTCAAATGTATGCGGAGACATTATTGCTGTGTTTATTCATATTTTCGATGTAGAGAAATCTCTATGCAGAAATATTTAAATATATTTATAGACCTATTCACAAATTAACAACGTAACAACTGATTTGACACTTGTTAAAAATTAATAACAAGTGCCATAACAAGCAAGCGTAAAAATGCTATTCACAAAAATGGTGAATATGCACTTGTTAAAAATTATGAGGTGAATTTTGGTTGTTAAAATGTGAATGAAAATCATCAAATTGTGAATAAATTTTCTAAAAAACCGGTTTCTAAAACAGAAATTTTGTAACTTTTTTTTATTTGAATTGAAAAATGTATTTTTGTTGTTGTACATACAATATATATATATTGTATTTATGATTATAATATGAATAATTCTATACCCATTCAAATATATGATAATTTTTGTATATTTGTTCGAAGGATAAAATTGAAATGTTTCATTTTTGTATTCTCATAGAGTCAGTAGTAAGTTGAAAAAAATGTATGTATATGTATATTATTATGGTTTATATACCTACTAGATAAGAAAAATCGTTATATATAATATATCTCACTATATATAATAATTAATTCTATATCTATTTTTCATATTTCATAATTGATAATAATATACATATATATACATACATATATACATATATTGTATGTAAAAGTAAAATTACTATTTACTGCCAATTTTTAAAACAATTCATCTAATTTTCAACTACAAAAATAAATTTTTAATATTTCATAATTGATACCTATAATCATCTAAAAAATTTAAATAAAAATACTCTTACATTTTTTTTAAACAACTTTTTATTAAAAAAAATCTCTTTTATATGGAATTGTTAAATAACAACTACTCAAATCTGGTTGTTAAATACCAAGTGTCAAAAACCAAATTTAACAGCTTCACAATTATCTTAACAATTTCTGAATAGAGATTTTAACAAGCCGTGGTGAATTTTTATCAATATTGTGAATTTTTTCATACAAATTTTTGACATTGTGAATTTTTATAATATACCAACTTGTTAAATAACAATGACAGTTCATACTGAAGGAATTGTCATTTTCTTAACAATTTTGTTAACAATTTGTGAATAGCTATTTTCTATTTTGCTTGTTAAATAACGATTTAAGAACTTAACAAGATAACAAGTCGGTTTGTGAATAAGGCTATTAGTAATAAGAAACTTGATCATAATGATAAATTAATTTTGAAGTTCTATAAAAGAATATTTGTTCAAAAAAATGTAAAATAAATATTATAAATAAAATTGCATATTACTTTTTAGCACATTTCCAAGCAAATTGGAAGAAATGTGTATATTAGTTTCACTCTGTCTGTCCGTTTGTCCGTCTGTCCGTTTACACAAACTTCTACATCTATTAAGATAGAGTCTTAAAACTTTGAATATAGATAGACAGTAATAAAATAATAGGTCCAGTATAACAAAATTTTCTGCTATCTCTTTTCCCCGCTGAGTTATTCCCCCTCCAAGTTCGAAAATTGCCCATATTGAACATCTAATAACCTTTAAACCAATAAAAAATTTTAGGGCCTGTAAAAGCTATAAGATAGGAAAATCTTTTATCTTAATTGTGAAATTAATAAATTTTTTAAAATTTAATTGTTTGTTGTATAAAAATATTGTTATCTCCATACAACTTTTTTTAGTTTTTTTAACACCCTGTATTTCCCAAACTGCTTATTATGGAAGGCTGTAATTTTAGTACGAAAGATATATCCTAAAAATAACTAGAGTCTCTGAAGAAATTGTATCCCTATCTCCCCTCCCCTTTCCGTTGTGACCTTTCAAAAATCAAAAAATTACATTTTTAATTTACTTGTAAAAGTATAACTGCAGAATATTTTTAAAAACAAATATCGAGAAAACTTTCGGATATCATATTTCTTTGAAGTGCATTAATTAATAAATTATAATTATTTGCCTCACACTTATAATTAATCAAAATGCTTAATAATGTAAAATTTTGCAAAAAACGAACATTTTGCATATTTTTAGGAGCTATATAAACGGAATATTGGATATTATTTCATATCACATTATGTTCAATTACAAGCAAAATTACAGAAAACTTAAATGATAAGTTTATATATATTTTGCTGGAATAATAACCTTGGAAGTAACAAAATTTATAAAATCGAACAGGTACACATTTTTTATCTACATTTATCATATCAATTTTTATCTTTCCTATGTATAGTACATTGAAAATACTATACACGTATAGGAATTCCCATTGTTTTAGAATAGCTCATAGTTCTACATACATGAGGCGATTTTGAGGATATGTGCTTTTGACAAACCCCGGGTTTGTTTATCGTATTTTTAACAATTAATTTTATTAATTTTCAATAAATACATATAAATGTTTATACAATTTTTTACAGCACATTTAATTTTTTTATTATTTTGCTCGTGAATTTCACAATGTGAAGTGTAGTAGTGCAAATCCTCTAACCTTGGAATATTCATCAAATCTATAATTATTGCTTTTGATGATGCACCTGGTAAATATTTAATCAAAATAGTTTTTTAACATAAATTTTTGAATACAATCCAAGAGGTTTTATAATAGATGCAATTTAGTTGTCGTATATTCCAGAGTCCCATTCCAAGCTGTTTATATTTTCGAAAATATATTTATTTTCACTAATTGAATCATATTCAAGTTGCTGTTTTGGATATGGCGGCTTGAAACAAAATACTTTTGGAGTAAGTGATCTATGCTCTAATATAGCCATTTCTTTTACAAAATGTTGACGACCATTTCCAACGACAAATTGAAAGTCTACAAATGCCACCTTATTCATGATTGTTTACACTTTATAAGATATAATACCACTGATGTCAGTGCAGTAACACTCTTTATATCCTATTTAAAATTTGTGGTGAGGAAATAAAATTAAAACACTTTAAACTTTTTTATAAAACCAAAAATTTTATTACATTCGTTACAAAGTAATGGTATTTCAACAAATAGCTTCGAAAAATTAAAAAATGAATTATAGTTTGCTAAATCGTTACAAAGTAATGGTATTTCAACAAATAGCTTCGAAAAATTAAAAAATGAATTATAGTTTGCTAAAAAAAAATCATTTTCACTTAACTTATTTAAATTTAATTGATTACATTTTTCAAAATATTGATATATATATAGTTTTTATAAAAGGTTCACTAATACAATGTACATATGAATGAGAAGTTATAAATTTTTTAATTTCATATAATTTTTTCCATTCATCTTTACTTAACATAAATGTCAATTTCAGCAGCATTACAAATAGTTTCTGCAAAATAATTCCAAAAATAGTACGTGAAGATCATTGACGATTTTCCAACTTTATCTATAACAATGTTAGTTACCAATGTAGACGGATTAATTCCAGCCGAAATCTTTGCAGTATGCTCATCGTGGCGGAAAAAATGGTAGGCAAGCAGTAAATTATCCCTTTGAATGTTGTTTTGATTAGTTAACTTGACTTCTATTTGAATGTTATTTTCAGTTGATGTGTCCATTTCTAACTCTAAAATAATACTAAATCATTAATTTAGAGCACTCCACAGAGGGTCATTAAATTAATTACAATTTTACATACAATCCGTATTTTTTAAGTTTTGTATTGATATATGAAATTATAATTATAAATAAAAATAAAAACTTGAAAAAAAAAATATATTACTACATCATTAATTTGAAAAACTAAGGTATTTATTTTAAAAACATACTTTTACTATAATAGTTCGCTCTTTGGTATCCGAGAATTATTATTCTCATCAAAACCTAACCATTTGACATAGACCATATCCCCTCTTCTTCGAATAATTTTTTCGACTAAATATATATCTTTGTTTTTTAGTTTTTGTAATTCAAATTCATCCTCCTTTGATTGTTCGATTTTTATAGTCCTCCAATGTATATGTTACGGGGTTAGTCAAATGAACTTTGCCAACCTTGAAAATTTCAGTTGACCAATTTGGTAAATAACCTTTATCAAATTTACCTTTATATTTTGATATTCTGACATATTCACCTACTTTAAATTTACCCTTTCGAAAAACTTTGGGTCTATTGTAAACTGTTTCTAGAAGCAGCTTCTCATGTTTTTTTATCGACTTTTGACGGTTTCGCACGAGTTTTATAGTTCGATGATATGTGTTGTTATACTGTAAAACAATTTTGTTTAAAAAATCAATCCAATTGTAATTACCATTTAAACTGAACATTTTACATAGTTTGGTTTTCAAAGTTCTTATAACACGTTCAGCAATTCCAGCTTTTATTATTGTAAAACTTGTATAATGATTAATGTTGTGTTTCTCCATCAGATGCTTGAAATGGGTATTAAAAAATTCAGTTCCCATATTTGAATTAATATTTTTAGGTATTACACTATTTTCCATAAAAATATCAGCTAACGCTTGAGTAACTTCGACACCAGTTTTAGTTTTTAATGGTTTCACTTACAAAAATTTTGAAAAAATATCAATTACAACAAGAATATACTTGTAATTATCATAATATTTTGCTTCATATATTGTAAATATATGTTGCTTCATATATTGTATTACTTCATATATTGTAAATATATGTTGCTTCATATATTGTAAATATATGAAGCTTTGTGGTGCGGTCTAAATTTCGAAATTTTTTTTTTCGAGATTTTGATTTTTCTTGACGTTTTAGATGTCAGGGAATCAGAATCAGCAAAAAAAAATCCGTGTCCGCCGTACGCCATATGCCGTCGTACGCAAAGTAAAAATGCACTTTTTTAAATGCTTAGAAATAGTATAAGCACTCGTGCGATTTATACAAAAATTGCAACATATATAAAGTAAGGATGGCAATTTATGTATATGATATCCTTTTTTGAATAATTTCCCTGCAACCCCCCTTCGCGGAGCGTTGAAAATGCACAATTTTGTGCACTTCAAAAAAATACCCCTAGATATAGTCGGATCTGTACATTGTTTTACAGGTATATGTATAGACGCCATATAAAGAAGATTGCCCTAGGTCCTAGCCCCCCTATTTTATAGTAATATTAAAACAAAAATTTTGAAATTTAAAATGGTTATAAAACCAGTTTGATTGAAAACAAAACGTTGGTACCTCAAACATAGATACAGCCGGTACGTATATTCCTTATAAAAAATTTACCCCCCACCTTCTTTAAGTGGTAAATTTGAAAATGTTCAACGAATAAGAAGTTTTCCTTTTTTGTATATTGTGATTTTTCTTTGTGATTTTTAATTTTGTGAAAAATGTCGAATGTTTTCGAAAAATTATTGGCAAGCAATAAACGGGATTCAAATAAACCATCTACTCCTTCAGGCGGACGACCAATGCACGTACAAAATTCATGTCAGTGGAAGAGTTGCAGCAAAGTGCATGAATTGTTTCAAAACAGTCACGAACACAGTAAAGGCACGTTTGATTAAGCACCGGTAATGTATATATTCTATTAACTATTATATTTTCTGTATTTAATTTTATGATAACTGTCGATATGTTTTATTTATAACAAGTGAAACGTGTGGTTCTGACAATATCGTTGAAAATAATGAAAATGAAAGTGCTGATATTGAAAATAATGTACACATGGATGACACAGTTGAAATGGATGATGTTGATACAGAATCCGTCAGCAGCCAATTTCAAGCAATTTCGGAAAGTAGCGAGGATTCACGCCCACATTCTTGTTCAGCTTCACGATCAAGCCTTAATTTATCTTTCGAGTTACAAGAGGTAAGGTATTTGTCAACTTATGTGTAGTGTAATGTTTGGATTGATGTTCGTGAATTCATTTTAATTTAGGCGTCAACATCGGATTTTAGATGCCCACCACCGAAACCACAAAAACTGAATCGTTTTATGGATAATGTGAAGCCTGCTGAAAGCGAGAAGCTCGATTCATTGACGGCAATGCTTTTTTATAGTTGCAACATACCATTTAAAGTAGCCGACTCAATATATTTCAAGAGATTCGTCAAAGCATTGCGACCAGCATATAATCCGCCTCATCGTCATCTAATGGCAGGTAAGTTGCTCGACCAAGCGCATGAATCAATTGAGAAGCGCAATATGGAATTGATTGAAAAAATGAACAAGAGAGTAACTTTGTTCGTTGATGGTTGGCAAAATTCTTCAGCAAATCGGCATTATGTTGTGATGATGCTTGCAACATCAGACGATCAAAAAGTATTTTTGGATTCTTACGACTTTTCAAGTGTTCGAGAGACAGGTGCCAATTTATTTGATGCCGTAGATAAAGCTATTGTATTGGCAAAGGAACGTTATGATGTCAATATTTATGCTTTTTTGACAGACAATGCATACTGTATGCAGAACATGGGAAATACCAGTAAATCTTTGAATTTGCTTTACTCAACATGCAACGCACACTCGGCAAATTTGTTGGCAGGAGATATATTGAAAACAATACAAAACTCAAAAGTAATGGGAAAAGTCATGACTGTGCAAAAATATTTCAAAAGAACTGGCTTAGAAAATCGTTTGTTGAAAGCTGGTGGGTATAAACCAGTTTTATCTTGCGCAACACGTTGGACGTCACAACGAAATGCAGCTGAATCCTTTTTAAAAAATATGTCGGCAATGAAAACGGTTACCGCTGCTTGTGATGTTGAAGCAGAATCTGATGAAAAAGCAATAACACCAAAATCGACAGTTTCTTCACTTCTTTTTAATCAAGAGTTTATCGCATCGGTTAAAAATTTACTGGAAATACTAAACCTAGTTGCAAAATTGACCAATTTTTTCCAAAAGAGCACTACCTCTGCTGCTGATGGAGCTGAAGAATGGCTGATATTGTTAAATGATGACCAGACGATTTGCATGAATTCTTAGAATATCTTATGAAGAAGAGTAATGTTTTGAACATTGTTACGATGACTGCCAACTATTTTCATCCAGTCTATCGCGGCAAGCGATTAAACGATAACCAACGAAAGGAAGTTACCAGCTACGTTTTCGAAAAGCTTGAAGCAACTGAAATTGAATCCTGTCGCCAATTTACGTCAAATGAAGAAAAGTTCGCTACATTGAATCGAAAAAAAATCAATTCACCAAAAACATTCTGGCACTACGCCGCTGAGCTGGGCCATGGTAATTTAGCTGAATTTGCTATGGATTTTTTGAAGATCCCAGCATCAACTGCGCAACTAGAACGTCTATTTTCCAACTGGGGATATGTACACAGTGATATTAGAAACCGGCTCACAGACGAGACGTCAAAGAAACTTGTGAACATTTATTTCACGTTGCGGTCAACCGATGACATAGTCGAAGATGACAATGATTGCGAAATAACGAATGAAATATAAATTTAAAAGAAATAAATTAAAATTTTCTGTATTTTGCTAACATACATTGTAGTTTTCATTAATTCTTGATTTAATTGGTAAAAAGTTTTTTTTTTTAGTTTTCGACAAATCCATGTAGACTACTTGATTTTGCTTGTATAGTCTACCGCTAGTATTCGACATGTCGAAAATATCCATCCCAGTTTGGAACTTAAAATGACTATAAAATAAGCCACATTTGAGATAGGGTCCTGTATCTCAATTTTCACTTCTTTCCCTTTTCATATGGGTTAGGGGGTATATCTATTAAACAGGCTGCAACACCTCGGCGGGGGACTGGATTGCAAAAATGAGAAATCATTTTCTTCAAAATACACACCTACACCTTGTATACAAAATTGAGACACGTACCTTCAACCCTCTTCATTTTACAGGGGCAAAAATTTCGAAATTTATAGAATAAAAACAAATATGTATGTATTATATTACATTTTGAGTATTTAGTATAAATATAGTATTACAAATTCGAGTACTTATTTATAAAAACTTGATTGTAATTTTAAATTGTACAACATTGGGAGTTTTGTAAAAATAATAATTTTTACTTAAATCTTTGTTTTCATTAAGTCCTAGGTGGATCAAAAGGGTATATGAAGCACTCTTCCAACTTGGCAGCTTTTTTAATTGCTGACGTATCAGCTAAATCAATTTGGCAAACATCGTTAATTGCTTTTTGTATGTATCGTCGACGCATTAATTTTCTTCTTACATTTCTATGTATTTCATTGAAAACAATTTCATTTTTAGACATTGTTATATGTTATTATGTATATTTTTTGTTAAAATAAAGATAAAATCTTTGCTTATATACTATTTTTATATTTACTAACTAGAATTCTTCATCATAATAAAATATATCTGCTAAACCTATTTTATAATGTCCTCAAGCCAAAGTATTAATATTATCTTCTAAAATGTATCGTTTAGTATCATTAGCACTTAAAACTGATTTATTTAATTTTTGCGTATATATGTTATGCAACTTTGATCTTATAACATTCATATTTCTATAATATAATTTTTTGTATAATAAACAATTTTTAAAATTATTCAATGATATATTTTTAATAGTGCTTTTTGTTATACCTTTAGCTTTTTTTGTAAGATCCTTATCAATTACATTAATCATGTATACTTTAGAACGTAAACCAATAAATTGTCTCATAATTTCACCTTCATTTTCGTCTGTAAAAAAACCCCACTTTTTTTTATTCACCAACGGAAAATTATAAGGATTGTCTTTTTCATAATTTGACGTATCAAATTTATCGACTAAATCATCTTTGATGTCATTGTAAAAGTCATCAGTTTTAAAAGTGTACTCAAAACTGTCAGTATCCAAATAGTTTCTATCAACTTTAGACCCATATTTAACCTTTGTATAGCTGTAATGAAAATTGTACATAAGTAATTTGGATACATCTAAAACTGTAAAGCCTAAGTAAACTGGTTTATTAAGCGATAAAATATCTTTATTTAGTTGAATAGCAGCTAAATTTTCTGTAAAATGCGAACAGCTGAAAATTAGGTTTTGCTATTAAAGCTCTTGCGCCTAAATGTCTTCCCTTACTTTCCCATGATTTACCGAAAAGACTATTATTTATGCCTTTGAAAAATATTTTCTGAAATTCATTTTTTGCATCTGCACGATACTTTGTATTCATATCAATGAAATTTTTCATAAAAGCTTTTTGCTTAAATTGTATGCCCCTATGAATTTTTTTAATTGTAATCCATTTCTTAAGCATTGTTTCAAATTTCTATAGTGTATAATATAGTTTTTCTTGTCATGTAAGTCCAATATTAGTTTTTTATTTTTACAATTCGGTGTTAATTTATTTTCAGCGCAAAATGGTACATCGTTATGTTCGTCATGTAATTCATATGGAAAATCTAAATCCACCTCAAGAATATACCCTATTTCAGCATCATCTTTAATGTTTTCAATTGTACTTTTAATACTATCAGGATTTTCTAACCATTTAAAATCTTTGTAAGGTAAACATTCTTTTAGCGCGTACGCATACAAATTATTACAATCATAATACATTAAAAATGTACTTGGCTCTTCGGGTTTATATTGATTTTCCATATATTTATTATTAGCAGCTGTATTTCGCAAAGAACATTGACTTATACCACCTCTAATACCACTTGTAATAAAATTATACATATCTGAATCTGTTAATAATTCTAACTCAAATTTGGTAAAGTATAATGTTGAGCACTATCTAAATCGTATATTTGTTTAAAAGTTTTCCTAAAGTTTTCATAAACGTCTACCAATATCAAAACATAAATTTTTAAATACAAATTTAAATAATCTTCAAAATTTTGACGATTATATCAATATATGTATATAAACGCTTGCCAAACACATAAAGCATGCTCATAGTCGCTATCTGTACAAGCGGTATTCGTTAAATTGTTAAAAAAATATCTGTACAAGCGGTATTCGTTAAATTGTTAAAAAAAAAACATAGTGATAAATTTCATTTTCTTGTAATAAAAGTAAATTAACATGATATTTTCTGTTTTCATGCTTAGAATGGTGGAAAGGTCCGACAATTTGCATTTGCTTTTTAATAATTTCAAAACCAAAAACATTGCAACTTATTTCAGGATTGAAAACTTCAAATTCGACAATGTCCTTATGATTAAGTGGAAATTCCAACCCTGAAAATTTAACAACTTTATTGCCTAAATTAATTTCAGGAGCTTCTATATTGCTCAACTTATAGGAATTTGTTCTCTGAGCATTAGTCGTTTGCGGTTGTAAAGCCGCAATTATGCACCATTTAAAACAGTAAGTGTCATTATTTTTAATATTTATACACGCTTTTTTTAATTCGATTATTTTTGGTACTTTGATATAAGTTGAACCTCGAATTGGACAATATTTATTAATATTAATTTCGAGATGTTCAATTCGTATTAATGACCATTCAGAATCTTTTTCCTGAAATTCATCTGTCTTAGATGCTATAAGACTATACATTGAATCTAAAGAGTCTATTATATTTTGCTCATTTTCTACTAACACCATTTGAGAATTAAAAGATTTTATATCTAAATCTAACTCTTCTTCTTTTATTATTGTTTGAGGTTTTACATATTCTGCATATAAATCTAAATTATATTTAAAAGCTTTTTGCTCATTTAAACAAGTTTTTAATAATTCCATAATATTATTATTATTTATTTTGAAAAGTTACTTATATCTAAATTTTCTTCTTGTTCATTTTCTATAGAATATGTAATAATTCTATTTTTAAAATTAGATTTTATATATTTTACATCATTAATTAATATTACCGTAGTATTTTTTTATGCAAATTTGTTTTAAGATGTGAAGACCATCTTGATTCTTCTACATTTTGTTTACAATCTTCAAAAAATTTCAGATTTGGTTTGATTGTTGATACTCTTAGGTCAGATGTTGTAGCTTTAGTAATCGATGGTACATTTGTATCATCGGAATGATAACCAGTTACATGCTTAGTTAAATTTTTTAATGTTAAAAATTTTTTGCCACACTTTTCACACAAAAATATTTTTTAAACTTTTAAAGTTTTAATTTGGTAATTTTTTGTACATTTATATATATGATTTTCAAATATTTTAGATTTACTAAATCTAAGACCACATTTTTCACATAAAAACATTGTTAATTGTTATTTTTAATACATTCATCATATGTTTCTTTTGACACAAACTGTTTGAAATTTTCTAAAAAAACCGCTTAAAAAGATGATGCGAGGCAGTAATTTTAAAAAATCTTTAATGTTTATTTCTTTATTTTTATATTGTTCTATTAAATTAAGACCGTTCTGATAACTATTTATACAATTATTTAACCTTTCTATTTCTAATTCAGAGTACACTTTATTCAATTTTAATTCATTTTCAAATTTGTAACATTATGAATTTTCATTCGCCCAAAGAAAAATTGAACGAAGGAGATTAAAATTGATCACGACCTAAATATTTCATATTAATATTTGTATTTTGAGTATCTATATTTTTTTAATTTCTTCAATTATAGAATAAAATTTTCTAGGTAACCAATATTTAAATCCTGCTTCTAATTCTGCCTAAACACTTTTATTCACAGCGTTTTTAAATTGTACGTTTTTCACTGATAAATTTATAATTTTGTAAGTTTTATTTATTTCAAGTTATGATGTTTTAAGGACTTTATTTTCAAAAATATTGTTACATGTGTTCAGCATTGATACTAAATATTGATCCATTTTAGTTTTTTGTAAAATTGTTCTAAGAATATTTATTAATGTAGTAAGTTCCCAATTCCCATATGTAATTTGAGAGTAAATATATAATATATGATTACTGTATATAATAAAAAATAATTTAGAAGGAGTAAAAGAATAAAAATAAATAAGAGTAAAAGAATAAAAATAAATAAAGATGTCAAAAAACCCAATGGCCCAATACAGCATGAAATGCCAGCATGTTTATGCCAGCATGAACATTTATTTTTCATGCTGGCATAAACATGCTAGCATGAACATTTAAATGCAAGGTGTGGCCCAATGCTGATGTTGCTTTTGACTTTTTTTTTTGATATTTGGTTTTTTTGAGTTGTATTGTAGAGGACATTTCAATAATAAGTTTAATATATATGAATAAAAAATGAAAGTCAATAAAAGAAAAATTGTGAAAATAACAAAAATTGTTTCAATTGCATATATCGTTAAGCTCACTAGACAAGCCTTGCCAAATTTTGTTCTTTTATAATCTGGATCCTTTTTATTCCATATACTTTGTTTTATTTTAACGAACTCAATTATTTTTCCGCAATACTCTGCCATTATTTCAATACGAAATTCAAAACAATTAAGGCTCTGGCCCAATACAGCATGAAATGCCAGCATGTTTATGCCAGCATGAACATTTATTTTTCATGCTGGCATAAACATGCTAGCATGAACATTTAAATGCAAGGTGTGGCCCAATGCTGATGTTGCTTTTGACTTCTTTTTTTTGACATTTGGTTTTTTTGAGTTGTATTGTAGAGGACATTTCAATAATAAGTTTAATATATATGAATAAAAAATTAAAGTAAATAAAAGAAAAATTGTGAAAATAACAAAAATTGTTTCAATTGCATATATCGTTAAGCTCACTAGACAAGCCTTGCCAAATTTTGTTCTTTTATAATCTGGATCCTTTTTATTCCATATACTTTGTTTTATTTTAACGAACTCAATTATTTTTTCGCAATACTCTGCCATTATTTCAATACTAAATTCAAAACAATTATGACAAAAAAAATTTTAAATGCTAGCATGCGGCATGAAATATCAAATTTTTTTAATGCTACAACAAGAACTATTTCAATACTTCCATTTATCAAATTTTTCAATGCTAAAGTTGGCATGAAAAAAAAGGCTGGCATGTTTATTAGGCCATACTGCATAGGCACACACGTATTTAATAAAAATGTTCATCCTGGCATAAAAATGCTGGCATTTCATGCTGTATTGGGCCAGAGCCTTTAGTTGAAATAGCAGATGCATAAAATTAGTGAAGACACAAATAAGAGGAAATTAAATAAAAACTTAGCGAAGACAACAAATAAGAACAAATTAAATGAAACTTAGTGAAGACAACAAATAAGAAGAAATATAATTAGTGAAGACACAATGTATGAATATAAATAAATGAATTTATTATTATTAAATTAAATTAAAAGAGAAGAATAATTAATAATAATGCAAAATCAGTTAATTTTAATTTATAAAAAAAAAAATTATTTATGATAATATTTAATAAAGAAAATTATTATTAATCAAAAGTAAATATTATAAAAAAAAAATTTTTATATTTTATATTGATTTGCGTTGATGGAGGATTGTATTGTATATTGTTGCATACATAAAATAAATTATATTCAGCGAATTACAAATTAGATGAAGAAAAATAATTAGCCGATCGAGTGTATTAATGAGTTATATGTTGTTTGTTAATTTTGTATAAATAAATTGCTGAGTCACTTGAGTTGTTTAGGGATTGATTACCTAAGTAGTATAGATATGTATGTTCTGGCACAGTTTTTTCCATACAAAACTACAAAATAATCAAGTTTTTTGAAAATTTAAAATTGTCTCAGTTGAGCCAGAACATACATATACTTTTCGATATAAAATCTTCACAACACCACTTTTTTCCATTTTGCTTTGTCCCGATATCCACATATATTTTTTGCACAATTCACGCACATACTTTTTAGAATTCACTTCGATGGTATATAATCCGAATACAAGTTTCACTTTCAATTTTAATAAAACAAAAATCGCGCACATACTTTTTAGAATTCACTTAGATGGTATATAATCCGAATACAAGTTTCACTTTCAATTTTAATAAAACAAAAATCGCGCATATTAACTTTTTCGAATTCTCTTCGACGGCATATAATCCGAATACAAGTTTCACTTTCAATTTTAATAAAATAAAATTTACTTGTATTCTCCTCCATATAAATTTTGGTTTATTTTATTTCAATTTATAAACCGAAAAACTTGTTTTAATTTGCATTATCAAAAATTGCAAAAAGTAAATTTTATTTATATTGATATTGAACTTGAACTTAAAAATTGTGAAATTAAAATCAATATTTTCTTATAAATACTGATTCAAATTATATTTACATGTAAAAAAAAATAATAAAAAAATTCATTTGTAATCTTAATTTTTTTATTTGTAGTACATATCTAATAAAAAATAGGAGTATATTTTACAAGTATGAATTTAATTTTTTTAAACTATCGAACTTAACCTGAAAGTTAATATTTGTAGTATATATTTTAATAAAATCACAAGCATTTGTTTGTAATATTTAATATTTTATATTTATGTACAATTATTAAGAAAAAATTTAAATTTATTTCTATCGTCTGGTGAACAAAATGTGTTCTTCTGTATCATCTTCATCATCCTCATCTTCTTCATCTACTCTATCTTCTTCTTCATCCACATCTTCTTCATGTACTGCATCTTCTTCACCATCCTCATCTTCTTCACCATCATCATATGCGGCATCGTCTTCACCATCATCATATGCTGAATCGTCTCCATATACTGCATCGTCACCCTCTTCATCTGACGATAATTCAATTATTGATATTGATTCCTCTGATATCAGATCTATAATATGATCATCATCATCCAGAGTCAAGTCAATTGCCGGTGGACAAATTATTAAAATTTTTCGTGTTTGGTCCATGGCAATATGAAGCAGATATAATTTAATTATAATTTTTGTAACGTTTTTATACTGACTGTTTAAAAAAACCCTTCTCAATTTTTAAAAGTGAAAACTTTTTATGATATAAGTTAAATTGATAAGCTTATCACCCAAATAATGCAAGTATGCAAGTTCAAAGATATTGATATGACAATATGCTAATATTTTTCCGAAAGGTAATGTTAACATAATAATATAAATTTTTTATAATCAGGCAGATTTTAAATAAAAAAATTCATAAAACTTTTTATAAATAACAGGATGCAATAACTTAAAATCATAAGTACCTACTTTTATTAATTTAATAATTTCTACAGTCTTTAATCCGAAAGGTAAAAAACAATTTATATTTTCGATAAAATTTAATATTTTCCTTGAATAAAATTTATTATTAAATGATTGCAATTATAATCCATTACCGATACAATGTATTAAATAAATTTGTAATGAAGTTGATTTTAACTTAAACTTAACTATTTTTTTTATTTTTATAAAGAATGTTTATAGTTTTATTGGAAGAACATAAATATGCTTACTTTATGATGACAAAACAAAGAAACCTTCGGCTCATGGTCATGTACCTTTCATTTTTGTATTTCTTTGTTATTGGTAGAAGATTTTTCTAGAAAAATTTGTATAAAAAGGAATCGCATTTTAAAATAGGATTCACTCTAAAAGTATTTCTTAACCGTGAAAACAATTTTTAAAACAATAATGAATTCAAATATAGTTAAAATGTTAAACGTGTGTAATTCGAATGAATATAAAACTTTAAAAACGGATGAGTTGGAAATAGGAAAAATATATATAATAACAAATTTAAAAGTTTTAGACGTAAAATATAAAAATGTAGGGAAAAGTATATTAGCTGAACTAGAAGGCAATTTTAAATATTGGCTTCCATCAAAATTTAATCCCGTAATTGAACAATTACAAAAATCTGAGAGTTCTATATTCAAAATAAATATGCAATATTTAGGACGTGATAGTTTTAAATTACCTAATTTTCAATTTAGTGTACCCGAATAAATTAAGATGTGGATAGCATACGCGGCTCAGTATTGGACGAAGGCTGTGGATATATCTACTTGTATCTGTAGATTGTCGGAACAATTTGAATGTTATAAGTTTGAGTTAGAATGTGAATTAAATAAATTTTTATCAGATTTCCAAATAGAACGATACAATAATGAAATAATATCGTATCAACACGCTTTAGAATTATTTGAACAATACAAAAATAAAAAAAGTAATATCGAAGACATATTAATATTATTCAATACAAATACAAACTTATCTAAATTTTTGTGTGAATTAAAAGAGTTTGTGCCGGAAAGTTTATATGAAAAATATAATAATAGAACTTCAATAATTGATTTATAATATATAATTTTATAATGTATTTATGTGAACATTGTGGCACCAGATTTTACAAATCAGCAAATTTGGAGAAACATTTAAATAAATGTAAGACCTTAGTTGAGAATGTAAAAGTGAAAAAAACTAAAGTATTTTTATGTGATCGGTGTGGAAAAACATTTTTATCAAATAAATATTTGAGTGAACATATAATAAATTGTGTTAACAATGCTGAATTACAGAGTACCTCAAAAGGTACTAAATTTTGTCAAGATTGCAACAAGGATGTAGAAGTTCAGAAGTGGACATCACATTTAAAAACTAATTTGCATAAAGAAAAAGCTGCGGTAATTATTAATAATAATATTAAATGTATTAAATCATGTTTCAAAAATAGAATTGAAACTTTTATTATAGAAAATAAAAAAGAAGAGGAATTAGAAATAAGTAATTTTTTTATAGTAATTAATGTTAACATTATTGATATATTAAAGCAGTGTTTAAGTAAGCATAGGGCTTTTAAATATAATTTAGAATTATTCGCAGAATATGTTAAACCTCAGCAAATAGCCAATGCGGACGAATTTGATTTAGATATAAAATGTTTTAATACTAAAATGACTTTAGTTGAAAATGAACAGCATATTTTAGAATCAATACATAAAATGACTAACCAAATAAACGCTCAAGCTGAAGAGTTTCAAGAAAAAGATTCTGGTTGGGCTCTCATAAGAATTGTGCACCTTGAAATTAATATTAACAGATATTGTCCTATACGAGGATCTACATATATAGAATTACCTAAAATTATTAAATTGAAAAAAGCATGTATAAATATTAAAAATCAAGATATTTATTGTTTCAAATGGTGTATACTTGCGGCTTTGCAATCCCCAAAAAAAAATTCAGATAGACTAAGTTTATACAGACATTATTTCATTGAAGATTCAGTAATTAGATTAAATTCTATGGTTCTCAATTTTTCAGGATTACAATTTCCTTTGAAAATTCAAGATGTTGCAAAGTTTGAAGATACTAATCCTGAAATAAGTTGTAATGTTTTTGGTTATGAAATCATGCAGAAAAAATTAAAAATTGTTGGTCCTTACTATCACACAAAGCAAAAAAAGAAACATCATATTAATTTACTTTTATTGCAAAAAGATGAAAATTATCATTATGTATGGATTAAAAATATTTCAAGATTGTTGAGGTCACAAATTTCAAATCATTGCACTACAATTCATATGTGTGAAGTTTGCTTACAACACTTTTATTCTGATGAAAAATTAAAAGAACACACAAACTACTGTAATAAAATTGTGGTTAAAATGCCCAATGTAGATGATAAATTTTTAAAATATCAAAATTTTAGTTTACAAACTATAGTTCCATTTGTTATATATGCAGATTCGGAAAGTATGCTACAGACATATGACACATGTTTTCCTCACAAAAAAAAATCTTCAACAACTAATATACACAAACATGTTCCAATTGCATTTGCGTATTATATATGCTGTTCATTTGATTCTAGTTTAAATAAATATTTTGTATTTACGGGTGAAAATTGTGCTAAAGACTTTATTGCATCTTTGGCAAATGAATGTAAAGAACTATACGTACGTTATTTAATAAAACCTAAACCAATGAATTCTTTAACATTTCAGGAAGATGTGAGGCAAGCAACTAGTAAGACTTGTCATATTTGCAAGAAAGATTTAGAATATTCGTCAATTCGAGTTCGTGACCACTGTCATTTTACTGGTAATTATAGAGGACCTGCTCACTCAATTTGTAATTTGAATTACAGGGATTGCAATTTCTTTCCTATTTTTTTTCATAACTTTTCTAAATATGATTGTCATATGTTATTTAAAGAATTGAATGAAATACCTGGAGCAATTAATGTAATACCTATTAATAAAGAAATCTATATATCTCTAAGTAAACAAGTTCAAGTAAATGAAACTATTTTCTTCAATTTGAGATTTTTAGACTCATTCCGCTTTATGCCTTCAAGTTTAAATACATTAGCTCAAAATTTAGATTCAGACGATTTTATTAATGTAAAAACTTATTTCCCAAATAATGTAGAATTTCAGTTAGCTAAGCAAAAAGGAGTTTTCCCTTATGAATATTTAGATAGTTGGTCTAAACTTAAAGTCGAATGCTTACCGCCTCTACAAAATTTTTACAACAAATTAACAAATACTGCTTGTACTCCAAGTGAATATAATCATGCACAAAATGTTTGGAATACTTTCAAATGTAAAAATTTTGAGGATTATTTGAAATTGTATTTAAAAGTAGATGTTTTACTACTCGCAGATGTTTACGAAAATTTTAGAGTAACATGTAAAAAAATATACGATCTAGATAGTGCTCAATTTTATACAACTCCAGGACTTGCATGGCAGGCTATGTTAAAATTTACAAAAATTCATTTAGAATTGTTAACAGATTCTGATATGTATAATTTTATTACAAGTGGAATTCGAGGGGGTATTAGTCAATGCTCTTTAAGAAATTCAGTCGCCAACAATAAATATATGGATAATGATTATAAGCCTGAGGAACCCAATAAGTATTTAATGTATTACGATTGCAATAATTTGTATGCATACGCTTTGGCAGAATGCCTACCTTACAGAGATTTTAAATGGATAAAAAACCCAGAAAACATTCGAACAATAATTGAGAAAATTGAGGATGATGCTGATATTGGGTATATTCTTGAAGTTGATTTAGATTATCCATATGACTTGCACGATAATCATAATGATTTGCCTTTTTGTGCGGAGAATAAATTAACTCCAAACTGTAAAAATAAAAAACTAATTTTGGATTTAACCAATAAAAAAAATTACATTATACATTATAGAAATTTGAAGCAGTGCATGGCAAATGGACTTAAGTTAAAAAAAATTCATAGGGGCATACAATTTGAACAAAAAGCTTTTATGAAAAGTTTCATTGATATGAATACAGAACATCGCACGAATGCAAAAAATGAATTTCAAAAAATGTTTTTCAAGAATATAAATAATAGTCTGTTTGGTAAATCTATAGAAGATGTATTTAAGCGTAAAACGATCAAAATTGCAACTGATTGGGAGAGCAGAGGAAGGCATTTGGGTGCAAGAGCATTGATATCAAAACCTAATTTTCATAGTTGCTCATATTTTACAGAAAACTTGGCAGCTGTTCAGTTAAATAGAGATATTCTAACTCTTAACAAGCCTGTTTATTTAGGATTCACTGTATTAGATTTATCAAAAATGCTTATGTATGATTTCCATTATAAATATGTTAAAGTAAAATATGGAATTGATGTTGATATTAATTATATAGATACTGATAGTTTTATTTACACAATCAGAACGGATGACTTTTACAATGACATTAGAAATGACTTGGAAGATCGATTTGATACCTCGAATTACGAAAAAAACAATCGGTTTAATTTTCCTTTGGTAAATAAAAAAAGAGTTGGTTTTTTTAAAGATGAAAATGAAGGTAAAATTATGAGGGAATTCATTGGTTTACGTTCAAAAGTATACATGGTAGATGTTCTAAATAAAGAACTAATAAAAAAAGCTAAAGGTATTACAAAGTCTGCTGTTCAAAAACTAACATTAAATAATTTTAAAAACTGTTTATTATATAAAAAATTATATTACCGAAATATGAATGTTATTAGATCTAAGCTACACACAGTATACACGCAAAATTTAAATAAATTAGCTCTTAGTTCTAATGATACTAAACGATATATTTTAGAAGATAATATAAGTACATTGGCTTGGGGTCACTTTAAAATAGATTTAATGGATATGTTTGATGAGGAATTTTGATTTTAAATAAGTAGAAATAATATTATTATATACATAAATATATAAAGTATATAAGTAACGATTGTAATTAAAAATAGTTGTATTCATTATTATAATGATGTCAGAAAAAGAAGTTGTTGTAAATGAATTGCATAGAAATGCAAGAAAACATTTTGAACGTCGAAGATACATACAAAAAGGCATAAATGATGTTTGGCAAATAGATTTAGCTGATATGTCAGCAATTAAAGAATATAATAATAATTTTAAGTTTATTTTAGTTGTAGTTGATATTTTTTCTAAATTTATGTATGTAAAACCATTAAAAACTAAAACTGGTGTAGAAGTAACTCAGGCTTTAGCCGATATTATTGCTGAAAATAAGGTACCGCCTCACAATATACATTCAGATGCTGGAACAGAATTTTTCAATAGTAATTTCAACAGTCTAATGAAAAAACATAATATAAATCATTACACAAGTTTTACAATAATAAAAGCTGGAATTGCAGAACGTGCAATACGTACTTTAAAAAATAAACTATACAAAATGTTCAGCCTAAATGGAAATTATAATTGGATTGATTTTTTGGACAAAATCGTTGTGCAGTATAATAACTCATACCACCGTACAATTAAAATGAAACCATCACAAGTTGGGCATAGAAATGAGAAACTACTATTGAAATCAGTTTATAGCAAGCCAAAAGTTTTTAAAAAGGGGAAATTTAAAGTTGGTGATTACGTTAGAATATCAAAACACAAAAGTACGTTTGATAAAGGTTATCTACCAAATTGGTCAACTGAAATTTTCACAATTTATAAAATTCAATTAACCAATCCTGTAACCTATGTGTTGGAAGATTACAAAAAGCAAATAATAAAAGGTGGGTTCTATGAGTATGAGTTACAGAAGGTCGCACACAAAGATATTTATTTGGTTGAAAGAGTAATCCGCAAGAGAGGGGATATGGTCTATGTAAAATGGCTAGGTTTTGATGAGAGTCACAATTCCTGGATTAAAAAGAGCGAATTATTATTGAACTGAGGTATTATAAAATAAATGCTATAATTTTTTTTTAAAACTGATTTAGTTATTTTGTTGATTTAGAAATGGATGCAGTTAACAACAACAAGGAACGAGTAAATTTACTATTGGCTTATCATTATTTTTTAAATGATGACCACACATCAAAGATATCAACAGGAATCAATCCGTCTACATTTCAGTCGACCATCATTATAGACAAAGCTGAAAGTTCACCAATGATGTTTACGTATAATTTTTGGAACTTTTTCACACAAAACATCTCAACTGAAGCGGACATTGAAAATATAGATTTTTTGTTAAATACTGATGAGTGGAAGAAATTGTATGATATAAAAGATTTTATTAGTTCGTATGCCTATTCGAATTATATTAGTGAGCCGTACATAAAAGCTTATGTATTAGAATATTTTAATAAATGTAATCAATTAAATTATAATAAGTTAAGCAATGATTTGTTTTTTTTACCTAGCTACACTGCATTATTTAACTTTTCCAAGCTATTTGCTGAAATTCCATTATTTTGTAAAAATAATATACCTAATAATAATAGTAAATAAATGTTCTCAATGTATAAAAAATTAATCGTTTTATTTCCAAAAGTTTCAGGTTTAAATTTCAGGTTTTATATAATTGTTCATAGGTCACTGTCTTACAGCTAGTTCACCTTCAAATAAATGCTATGATGATGATTTCGTGGCGCCGCCTGCCTTATGTCGCATAAGAAATTAAGAGTATCCCCTCCAGCATTCTTATTTAATTTGATTAAACTAGTTTTATCATGCGTAGCATGATAAAACAAGTTTAATCATGATTTCAACAGAACAGTGATCATTTGACTCTTTGAAGAAAAGGAAACTAAAAATAAATATGAATAAGATTGCATTTGTGGACTTTCAATTTGTAATTGGAAATGGAAAACAATATTTTGTTAAGGAAATGGCAATTTTAGAACAGGGTTCATTAACTCCACAAACGTATTACTTCAAATCTCCATATCCAAAAGAAGAACTGACTCACGAAGCTATAAGACAAAATTGTTATATTACTGAAAATATTAATAACCTTGAATGGGATTCTGGTATTTTTGATTATAATTATATATCTACTATAATAGGAACCTTGGAAATGTATTCGAAAATTTACGTGAAAGGACAACAGAAGAAGGATATTCTCTTAAAGTATTTACCATCGAAATCTGCAGGATCAATTGTAATAGATCTGTTGGATATTCCCAAGTTGGAAGATATATATCATTATAAATATAATTGTAAACTTCATGATGACAATAATGATAAAAAAACACGATGTGCGGTAAAAAACTGCATAAATATTTACATGTTTTTATTAAAATATAATAAAATAGATTTTTAGACAAATATTCTGTAAAATAAAATAAAAACAAAACATAAAAATAAATGAAAAGCATATTTATTATAATCAATTTTTTATTTATATAGCGAAAAAAAATACAATATATTGCTTATTTCTAGAAATTTAATGTTTAAAAATTTTTTTAAATAAACTTAAAACTAACTTATCATTGTTTGAAAATTTCGTCGAATGAAACATGTTTAAAAATTTTTGCATCGATAATCCTCTACAGCGATAATATATGAAAACACAGCAATAATGTCCGCAAAAATTGGAGAAAGAGCCCTGTAAGCGTTTTGAGTTTCGTACAAAACATTTTTGTATCGAGCTTTCATTTATTTTTTCTATAATAGGTGTTGCTATTGTTTGGTTTCCATAAGAATCAAAATATTCCACACATCTAAATTTGGGAAAATATAAGACAAACCAATGTAACCCAGGATGGGTATCTGGATCTGTATTAACAATAATGAAGGATGGCTTGCTTTTGATGACATGTCTTGGTATACGATTAAAGGCATAAACTCCTTTAAAAGTCTTTCTTGTAAATTTATTCTTCTGAAGAAGATTCTTGATCTCCAGTGTGTTCATTATTTTTCATATTTGAAATATCTAAAATTGTTGAAGTACATTTCACATATTGCTCCAAAAATTCTTTCTTTGTTTTTCCATTCACCAGCACTAAATCAAATTTGTTCAAAACACTTTTCAAACTATGTGTAATATCTTCGTTGTGAGAATTACCATTAATCGAACAATTCTGTTTCTCAAAAACTATTTTAGTTGTCGGATATAAATATTTGTAGTCATAACGTATACTTTTACAAGATTCTTCTATCCCAACAACATTCACTTTTCGAGCAAAATAAATTAATTTGTCACATGCAAAAGATATATCAACTAAAGCATATGATGAAGGTTTATTAATTGAATACATCTCAGGATCTTTTCTATAGCGCACTTAATATCATACTAAATCTTGGAAGTATTCCAGCCGGTATTTATACTTGTGTGTAAATATTTCGATTTTTATCAATTTCTAAACTGGTATCAAATTCCCCGTATACAATACACGTCAATGTTGATGAAAGTGGAACCTTCAATTTTGCTTCAATTCTAACTACACCTTGATTTAACAAACTTTGACACTGCTCATTACCTGATTCATCAGCTGATAAATCAAAAGCTAAAATTGTGAAGCCTTTTGCAAAAAGTTCTCTTGTAATTTGATGACCTTTATCAAAATGGTGTATTCCTGTACCCCTGAATAAAGTTAAATATGCTCTTGCATTACCACCACTTTCAGAAAAATTTGTTTCAATTGGAGAATTTGGTACTTGAACGCCATTCATATACAATTGAAATTGAGATAAATTTTGATGGTCGAAATGATAGGGATTTTTCGATCGTTTTCCATTAAAATTTTCATTATTTACCATGCAAAACAGTAATGTATTTGGTAACTGACCAATAAACACATTATCCAGTGAAATGTTTGAAGTATTGGAGGGTATGGTAAATGTTTTTAATTCGCCTCTTTTATAATGATATTTTGCATTGGTCTTTTCCAGAATAGTGTTATGAGCCAATAAAATATTTGGATTCACTGTAACATGCTTCATATAAAGTGACGCTTCATGAATTTTCAAATAACTCTCATCGGTATCGTTGCAAAATAAGAAAAAATCTGGCTTTTCTAAAGTTAATGAAATTCTTATGTCTACATTATTTAAAAGCAAAGTGGGAGTATTGAAAAAATCCACATGCAATTTTCCCATTAACTCAACCATTGATGAATTATTGTAAAATTTTTGTCTTGTTTTAGAACCTGTATTGTTATAATCATGTATATTAGGTTTGTCTAACTCCCATCCTGCACCTTCTAAATGAGTTGTACTAGCATCTTTGCCATAATTTAATAAAGATACTAAATAGCTTTTATAATTGTAATGCGAGTCAGATGACGATATATTTTTTCCATTGAGTGTAACATTCACTTGTTTTATCATTGAGTGAAGCAAATTATTTACTACACTTGGTTGTGGCGCAGCCTTAACATCGACGCCTGTGCCTGTTTTATCATTAATACTCCATTGCGTGCCATCTTTTTTTAATATTTGAACTCTAAATTTAATATAAGTTGATGAAAGATCTCTATAAGTATCGCCGTGACCAAGCGATACAAATTCTATTGTAGAAGGCGAAGCATCCAAAGATGCTAATGGATTATATACAACTTCTTCTGAACGTAAAATACTTGTTTGTATTGGTGGAGTAGCAAAAATATCCAATTCGGATTTCATGCATTCGACAATAGACATTTTTAATTGAAAATATCTAACACACGCGTTTGTTTGTCCTTTATTGCTTTTTGCTTTCTTTGTCGTTGATGAAATGATTTTAATTTCGGACGTTCACGCCTTTTTATAGTTTTACGTTTTTTTTTTAATATCATTGAGGTATTATATTTTTTTCTTTTTATACCACTGCCGTACATTGAATGTAGTTGATTTATAGCTGTATTTCTTAAATTCTGTAAGCCTGCTTTAGCTTGATCTGCAAATGCTTCTTTTGGATTAGCTCCTGATGCTATATCCGATAAAATATTACCACCAGTTTTCAAAGCTTCATCTTTCAATAAATGTAATCCTGATACTAACGAAGGTTTAAGATACCGAAATAAACTTGCAAATAAACTTCCAAGACCACGCCCACGTTGAATAGTTGGGTATGATTGTAACAGTGGTCCTATTTCGTCTATACTTCCACCAGCTTGTGATAGGTAATATTTAATGTACTCACGATGCATGTTTGAAAAAAACAATACACTTTATGACATATGTTTTTATTTATATAGTTTTTTAAAAAAGTTTAAAGTGTAATACAACTTTTGTTGGATAATAGTTTGGTACAAAATCAATTTTTTTACCATACTGATCACAAATATTAATAGCTATACTCTCAAAAATCTTTTTTCCCACAGGTACGTATTGAATATTTTTAAATTCTGTATTAATTTGTTTTCTACAGTTTTCAATATTTATTGCACGTAAGGCTCTTATTTTATTATTTCCAAAAATTTCTGGTTGAATAATATCACTATATACCATTACCATGCCTCTTTTTTCATCATTATGCTTATCCACAGTACGCTTAAAAATATCAATCAATACTTTTTTGTAATTTGCAATGTCCTTTTTTTGCTGAAAGAGTTCTTTCATCATATCTGGTATAGTATAGTTATGATTTTGTTTTAAATAATAACTCTCTGTATCAAAAGTTTTTGACAAGCGCACAAGTTTTAATTGGTCTGCAGCCGAAACTGCTTTATAAGTAATATTTTTAAATATTTCATCATCTAATAAAATTGCCATTACTTCTGTTTGAAATTCTCTTAGCATCTGGTCTCGGGTAAACCCTTCAGATGGCGTTAAATTATTGATAAGTGTAGGTACGAAATTTATTTTCCAATCATCATATTTAAATAATGCGCTTTCCTCAGGATAAAACGTGTAACCAATACGTTTTTTTACTCTTTCTTTGTTCTTACCTACTAAGACTTCATGCACGCCCAATGAAATCGTCACACAAGTTTCTTTATTATAGATGTCAGTTTGCAGGTAATCATGCATAAATATTTCTGAAAGACCAACTTTCCAGTTGCCTTTTGTTAAATCTAAATGTGTTGGTATTCTGTTTTCAAAAGTTGATAATGTATTATCCGGAAAATAATTAATAGAATCATTACTAAATAAGGTAAGGTAAAATTCATCTCGTGAATCCATACTCGAAATTTATATTATTTACTTATAAGATGTCCAATAGGGTGGAGTATTTAATTTTTTATATTGTTTAGGTGGAGACCGGCTTATTGATGATAGTTTTCGTTTGCTTGTATTTCGCTCTACTGGATACTTTGATAAAATACTTTGTCTTATAAATGAACCTGTTGTATGTAATCGCTGTCTCGTATTTATAGGAGATTTTTCAGGAAGTGCTACTGTAATAACGCCACCTTTATTTGTATCAAACATTCTTACATTGGCATTTGAAGATAACCTTCTAGTTAAACGTTCATCTGGTAATGTCTCTTATAAAGCTAGTTTTTGCGCAGCTTCCTCTTCATCCGTTTCAAAATCATCAACGTCCATATCAGGATCGTCTATTTGTTGCTTATATTGTTGTTGCTGTTGTTGCTCCTTTACTGGATCAAAATTAAAAACGTCATCATCTATATTATCAAAATTTATTGAATGTTTTTCTACTAATGGTTGCAAATCTTATTGTGTTCCCTTATTTTTTAACAGTTTAAATTTGGTTTGAGTATAAGCATTTTTTGAATCAGTATTTTTTCCGTTTTCTTTCATATATGCAGTAGGTAATAACGAGATTCTTCTTTTCTGATTACCGTATTTCATTAAATTTTGTCTATATAAGTACCATTTCTGAATAGTATTAAGATTCTTATTGTATAACACTTTTTTCATGTTCTGATCCAAAATATTTAAGTTTTTATCATCGTCCATTAACTTTTTCAATTTATTGAAAACTTCTGTGGGTATAACAACCATACGTTGCATATTATTCATTTTATGTTTGATAATCACTTATTAGCTTGCCAATAATACCTGATAACACTGTTCCTATTAATACGGGTAAGAAACCACCTTTCTGTATAAGTATTTTACGTTTTGATTTTAAACTATTTTTTGGACAAGCTAAATATCTTAACACTTTTTTCTTGTTTTTGATAATTGAAAAATGTTTCTTAGAAAGTTTATTATTTCCGTTTACAGTATTAATCACAATTTCAACTAACGCCTTTATGACATCATCATCGCAACTTTTTAAAATACTATTTCGAATTTTTTTTTTAGAATTTTTCAATAGCCGTAATATATGTTGGTTTTTCTTCAATAGCTTCATATTTTTTGCAATATATTTTATTATTTAAATCATTAGTATTACAATAACATACACAATAATTTTTTTCAAAAATATTGCTACGAATGCGGAATAATTCGTTACCGTTTTGAGTCAAGTCTAACACAATGTAACCGTATGGCAACGATGTGATCTCATTATATACCTTTAGAAACTCTCGAAAATTTTCAGGATAAATTTGGCGTGCTAAAGGTATAATCTGAGATTTGTCGCGTGGATTTTTAAACAGCACTAAATATTTAACATTCAATGATATATCACGACAAAATTTACCCTGGTGAAACACATTCTGAATCAATAAAATTATTGATAAATTCCTATGATGCGAACCTTTAGTAAATAGCTCACACACTTGTTTATTATAAGTATCAATCATTAAATCATCTAAAATTATTAAAATTTTATCATTATTCTCATTGTTTATTTTTTCTGGTAAATTGTTATAAAATTCAATATTTGGAAAATTTATATTTTTAGGTACAGCAGCTGATTCAGGATTACACCAAATTATTTTTGTTATATTCGGTTTTATTAAGTTTTTATTTTGTTTTATTAAATTACATATAAAAGTCGTTTTTCCGCACCCAGAAGGGCCCGCAATAATCATAGTAAATGGATGTAAAAATGGCAACATTTCTTATATTTTTAAATTTTTTAATCTGCTTATTAAATTTTCAAATTTGTTTTTAAAGTTTTCCATAACTTCGACTGCGTCTCTAAATTTAAAGCTTAATGTAACACAAGAACAAGTATCTGGACCTGATGTAGCTTCATTTTGTGACCAAATGCAATTAGTGAAGTGGTTACCATATTTAGATTTTGTAGTCCCATTGTGTTTTGCATATTTTAATTCCTCCAAAAGTTTTTCAAATTTTTTAAAGTTTGTATAATCCATATACTCGCTATATTCATTTAAAAAATTACTAATAATTTCAATTTTTTGATCTACACTCATTATATTATAAAATTATAAAAAATTATTACTTAAACTTATAACTGATTGCTCGTTCCTATAATTTGTTTTGTTTAATGTTAGAATGCAAATCTAAAACTAATTTTTGCTTTAAAATTCAGTTCCTTTTATAACAATTTTTTCCATTATCTCAACTATAAATCCAATTATTATAAAATTCACATTGTTATACGCATTATTCTACTTTTTATCAAACAACAGAAATTTTTTTCTAAAAAAGTAAATAGGTATAAAGCAGTAGAAAATATAACGCAGAAAAAAAATTTCTGTAAAATAATTTTAATCAATATATATATATATATCTATATATATATATATATATATGAGATAATATTGATTACAATGTCATAATGTTTAAATGCAAGTTCAAAATCAGGAAAATAAGTTTTTAATATACAAATTAAAACAAGTTTTTCGTTATAAGAAATTGAAATGAAATAATTTTTAATAAACCAAATGTGTAAAAGTTTTATATGGTAGACCACAAAAGAGAATAGTGGTGTAGTAAATTTTATTTTATTAAAATTGAAAGTGAAACTTATATTCGGATTATATACCGTCGAAGTGAATTCTAAAAAGTATGTGCGTGAATTGTGCAAAAAATATATGTGGATATCGGGACAAAGCAAAATGGAAAAAAGTTGTGTTGTGAAGATTTTATATCGAAAAGTATATGTATGTTCTGGCTCAACTGAGACAATTTTAAATTTTCAAAAAACTTGATTATTTTGTAGTTTTGTATGGAAAAAACTGTGCCAGAACATACATATCTATACTACTTACCTAATATAGAAATATATATGAAAAAATAAAATTGATAATAATGGAGAATTTACGAAAGGAATTTAAGACTCAATCAAAAAAACAATTAAATTTAGTGTGTAAAGCAAATGGTTTATCGTGTACTGGAACAAAGGAAACTTTAATTAACAGAATTATTCAATTTAAAAAGAAAAATAATTCAAATGAAAATATTTATGACATTATGCAAGATATTAATGATAATATTAATCAAAATATATGTGAAAGTTCTGCTTGTGATAATGATCAAAATAATGAATGTCAAGTTATAGACGATATTGACAAAGTAGATAATTTAAAACAACTCAAATTAATAGACACACAACGTCGAAAGATTATGCAAGATAGTGAACGAATTGAAAAATCAAAAGATAAAACATCACAAAAAAATGTTAATTCAGAAATAAATTTAAACTATTTGGATAATTTATTGTATGAATTTAGTGATGAAGGATTTTTACATTGGAGTCAACATATTAAAACATGTCAAAATACATATCAAATTAATGATGGTACAATGAAAATATTTCTGATTAAAAAGTTAAAAGGTAAAGCGTTAAGATGGTTTCATTCGAAATCAGAACATTTGACAATGAACTTAGATGATTTATTAGGCCAAATGCATAAATTGTTTGGAAGTAAATTACAAAAAATTGAGATGCGACGGAAATTTGAAAATCGATTATGGAATGTAAATGAAAATTTTGCTGATTATTTTCACGACAAAGTCATCCTTGCTGGAAGTTTAGACCTAGCTGAAGAAGAATTTTGTGAATTCATAATAGAAGGAATGAATGATGCTTTACTCCAAAATCAGGTAAAAATGGTACAATTTACTAGTAGTGAACATATTTGAAGCTCATTTTCGTCCATTGTTAAGCAAAGGAAAATGCAGACATCTAATTTTCCAAATTATAAAAATAATTCAAAACCAATGTTTAGGAATTATTTTCAACAAAATGATAAAACTACGAATTATGTACCAAATAATAACACAGAATCAATTAAACATGGTAAACAAGAAAAACCAGTATTCCGGTGTTTTAACTGTAATGAGAAAGGTCACGTGGCTACACAATGTAAACAACCAAAGCGAGAAATAAATAAATGTTTTAAGTGTGGAAAAATTGGTCATTATGCCAACAATTGTTTTGATAACACAAAATATGAATAAATATGTAAAGGACTGTATGAATTTGTAAAATATATAATATATGATTACTGTAAATAATAAAAAATAATTTAGAAGGAGTAAAAAAATAAAAATAAATAAGAGTAAAAGAATAAAAATAAATAAAGAGTAAAGAGTAAGGAGAAATGATATAGTAAAAATCAGTAGTAACTTGAATTTTGTAATGTGCGGTTCTAATTATTATTCAATGTAAGTAAAATATATATGAAGTAAAAGTGAGTCTAGTGTTTGCTTTATTATTTTCCTGACATATTGAAATTAAAAAGAAGAATAAGTTACTACATTAATGCAGATCACTTTATGACTATAAATATTTTCAAAAATGAAAAAACATATAAAAGTAATTCGTGCATAAAAAAATAAAAGTTTTTTTATACTTTAGTTTTTAATACTTTTTATACCTAACTTTCTGAAAAAATTCTACTAGATTTTAGATCATTGTATCTAAAAATTGTAATTACCGTCTGAATATATTTATTTTAAAAAATGGTTATAAGACTGTTTTTATGTATAATTACTTTATGACTTTTTTAAAGTAAGTAATAATTAATAAATCTAAACTGATAATTAATTTACAAGATAACAATAAAGATTAATAAAAATGCATGTTTCTAAAATATTTTTTTTATGCACGAATTACTTTTATATGTTTTTTTTAAAATAAGTAATAAATAATAAATTTAAACTGTTAAATAAATTAAAGAACTAAAATCTTTATCTTTTAAAAAATAAGATGACAATTTATTTCATTTATTTATTGCATAAATTATGTAGCATAATTTACAAGATAATAATAAAGATTAATAAAAATGCATGTTTCTAAAATATTTTTTTTTATGCGCAAATTACTTTTATATGTTTGTTTTTAAATAAGTAATAAATAATAAATTTAAACTGTTAATTAAATTAATAAAGGAAAAATTTAATAAATACTCCTAGGTAATTAAAATTTTTAAAATAAATATATTCAGACGGTAATTAAAATTTTTAGATACAATGATCTAAAATCTAGTAGAATTTTTTCAGAAAGTTAGGTATAAAAAGTATTAAAAACTAAAGTATAAAAAAACTTTTATTTTTTTTATGCACGAATTACTTTTATATGTTTTTTCATTTTTGAAAATATTTATAGTCATAAAGTGATCTTCATTAATGTAGTAACTTATTCTTCTTTTTAATTTCAATATGTCAGGAAAATAATAAAGCAAACACTAGACTCACTTTTACTTCATATATATTTTACTTACATTGAATAATAATTAGAACCGCACATTACAAAATTCAAGTTACTACTGATTTTTACTATATCATTTCTCCTTACTCTTTACTCTTTATTTATTTTTATTCTTTTACTCTTATTTATTTTTATTTTTTTACTCCTTCTAAATTATTTTTTATTATTTACAGTAATCATATATTATATATTTACTCTCAAATTCCATATGGGAATTGGGAACTTACTACAACTCGGCCATCCTGACTATTTAATCGTCCTCGATTAATACAAATTTCATTAATACATATTTTCATCTATACAAACTTTTATCAATACAAATTTTCATTAGTGCACTATTAACATAAAACATTACTAGTATTAGAATTGAAACGTAATAACAATAATTACTTTAATTTAAAAATCAAATAAGAATTATAAAAATCTTTCTTTTACCATTTATTGGCCAATTGGATGATAAAATTAATCAATCTCAACAAATACATTACTTAAATTCTTCAATTTATTATTCAATTCTAACACAGTTTTTACTTTTAATATTTCTTCTTTTCTTTTTTTTTTTTACTTCTTTTTTCTAATTAATTTTTTTTTTATATATAACCATACTTATTTTTTTCTCTTCTTTTTTTTAAAACTTATTATTTCTTTTCTATTACAAGATTTATCCCAATTTTTTTCTTATATAACCATATTTATTTTTCTTTTTTTTTTTTACTTATTATTTCTTTAGACCTATTATGTAAAAAATTGAGATAAATTACAAAATTTATCTCAATTTTTTACATAAATCAATTTTTCTGAAGGAGCAAATTCTTTCATATTTTATAAATATCATATCGGTTCTAATTACTAAACAATTTTCCCAAGAACAAAAAAAATTGATTGTACTTTAATATACATTTAAATTAAAAGCGAAAGTAAAAATTTTACAAAATTTAATGATATTCATAAAACTAATATTAATTTATACAAAAATAATTATGAAAAGTAATAGTAAATACTAAAGTAATTTATTAATTTATAATAACACATTCAAAACTGTACAAATTCATACAGTCCTTTACATATTTATTCATATTTTGTGTTATCAAAACAATTGTTGGCATAATGACCAATTTTTCCACACTTAAAACATTTATTTATTTCTCGCTTTGGTTGTTTACATTGTGTAGCCACGTGACCTTTCTCATTACAGTTAAAACACCGGAATACTGGTTTTTCTTGTTTACCATGTTTAATTGATTCTGTGTTATTATTTGGTACATAATTGGTAGTTTTATTATTTTGTTGAAAATAATTCCTAAACATTGGTTTTGAATTATTTTTATAATTTGGAAAATTAGATGTCTGCATTTTCCTTTGCTTAACAATGGACGAAAATGAGCTTCAAATATGTTCACTACTAGTAAATTGTACCATTTTTACCTGATTTTGGAGTAAAGCATCATTCATTCCTTCTATTATGAATTCACAAAATTCTTCTTCAGCTAGGTCTAAACTTCCAGCAAGGATGACTTTGTCGTGAAAATAATCAGCAAAATTTTCATTTACATTCCATAATCGATTTTCAAATTTCCGTCGCATCTCAATTTTTTGTAATTTACTTCCAAACAATTTATGCATTTGGCCTAATAAATCATCTAAGTTCATTGTCAAATGTTCTGATTTCGAATGAAACCATCTTAACGCTTTACCTTTTAACTTTTTAATCAGAAATATTTTCATTGTACCATCATTAATTTGATATGTATTTTGACATGTTTTAATATGTTGACTCCAATGTAAAAATCCTTCATCACTAAATTCATACAATAAATTATCCAAATAGTTTAAATTTATTTCTGAATTAACATTTTTTTGTGATTTTTTTTGTCTTTTGATTTTTCAATATAGCGCGTGTAAATTTATCTATTTGAGTAAATTCAATATCTTATTTCAATATTTTATATTTTAAAATAATTAATAAGTGGGGAAATGGGAAAACTAAATTATTTCGTTCGCAATCAAAATGTCTACATTACAATTATGAATTATTTTTATCTAGAAATTTATGCGCGTGTAATAAAATATTTCCTTTTTTTAAACAATTTATATTTTTATTAATTACATTTTTACCAATCATAAATTTGACCAATCATATGTATATAATATATTATATATGGTTATAATATATTTAAATTATGTTATTAGTAGATATATTGCTACTTATAATTCCCCCACCGTTAGTCTGAGGCTCCGACGAAGTTTCAATTACAATTACTTCTTTTTTTTGCATATAAAATATATTCTAAAATGAATTATAAGTAATACAATTAGTAAAACACAAAAATTTACTATTATATTAATGCCATAATCTTGATATTTTTTGTTTAAAAAATCAATCCAATCTAATTGTAATTACCATTTAAACTGAACATTTTATATAGTGTGGTTTTCAAAGTTCTTATAACACGTTCAGCAATTCCAGCTTTTATTATTGTATCAGGATTACTATCAGGATTTTCTAACCATTTAAAATCTTTGTAAGGTAAACATCCTTGGCTTCTTCGGGTTTATATTGATTTTCCATATATTTATTATTAGCAGCTGTATTTCGCAAAGAACATTGACTTATACCACCTCTAATACCACTTGTAATAAAATTATACATATCTGAATCTGTTAATAATTCTAACTCAATTTTGGTAAATGTGAGCATAGCCTGCCAAGCTAGTCCAGGTGTTGTATAAAGTTGAGCACTATCTTAATCGTATATTTGTTTAAAAGTTTTCCTAAAGTTTTCATAAACGTATACCAATATCAAAACATAAATTTTCAAATACAAATTTAAATAATCTTCTAAATTTTGACAATTAAACGCTTGCCAAACACATAGAGCATGCTCATAGTCGCTATCTGTACAAGCGGTATTCGTTAAATTGTTAAAAAAATATCTGTACAAGCGGTATTCGTTAAATTGTTAAAAAAAAAACATAGTGATAAATTTCATTTTCTTGTAATAAAAGTAAATTAACATGATATTTTCTGTTTTCATGCTTAGAATGGTGGAAAGGTCCGACAATTTGCATTTGCTTTTTAATAATTTCAAAACCAAAAACATTGCAACTTATTTCAGGATTGAAAACTTCAAATTCGACAATGTCCTTATGATTAAGTGGAAATTCCAACCCTGAAAATTTAACAACTTTATTGCCTAAATTAATTTCAGGAGCTTCTATATTGCTCAACTTATAGGAATTTGTTCTCTGAGCATTAGTCGTTTGCGGTTGTAAAGCCGCAATTATGCACCATTTAAAACAGTAAGTGTCATTATTTTTAATATTTATACACGCTTTTTTTAATTCGATTATTTTTGGTACTTTGATATAAGTTGAACCTCGAATTGGACAATATTTATTAATATTAATTTCGAGATGTTCAATTCGTATTAATGACCATTCAGAATCTTTTTCCTGAAATTCATCTGTCTTAGATGCAATAAGACTATACATTGAATCTAAAGAGTCTATTATATTTTGCTCATTTTCTACTAACACCATTTGAGAATTAAAAGATTTTATATCTAAATCTAACTCTTCTTCTTTTATTATTGTTTGAGGTTTTACATATTCTGCATATAAATCTAAATTATATTTAAAAGCTTTTTGCTCATTTAAAAAATTTTTTAATAATTCCATAATATTATTATTATTTATTTTGAAAAGTTACTTATATCTAAATTTTCTTCTTGTTCATTTTCTATAGAATATGTAATAATTCTATTTTTAAAATAAGATTTTATATATTTTACATCATTATTTAATATTACCGTAATATTTTTTTATGCAAATTTGTTTTAAGATGTGAAGACCATCTTGATTCTTCTACATTTTGTTTACAATCTTCACAAAATTTCAGATTTGGTTTGATTGTTGATACTCTTAGGTCAGATGTTGTTGCTTCAGTAATCGATGGTACATTAGTATCATCGGAATGATAACCAGTTACATGTTTAGTTAAATTTTTTAATGTTAAAAATTTTTTGCCACACTTTTCACACAAAAATAGTTTTTCAACTTTTAAAGTTTTAATTTTTTATACATTTATATATATGATTTTCAAATATTTTAGATTTACTAAATCTAAGACCACATTTTACACATAAAAACATTGTCAATTGTTATTTTTAATACATTCATCATATGTTTCTTTTGACACAAACTGTTTGAAATTTTCTAAAAAAAACCACTTAAAAAGATGATGCGAGCCAGTAATTTAAAAAAATCTTTAATGTTTATTTTTTTATTTTTATATTGTTCTATTAAATTAAGACCGTTCTGATAACTATTTATACAATTATTTAACCTTTCTATTTCTAATTCAGAGTACACTTTATTAAATTTTAATTCATTTTCAAATTTGTAACATTCAAATTCTTCTTCTAACCGATCAATACAAGTTTTTAAATCTACGGCCCGCTCCCAATATTGTGCCGCATAACACATTATGAATTTTCAGTCGCACAAAGAAAAATTGAACGAAGGAGATTAAAATTGATCACGACCTAAATATTTCATATTAATATTTGTATTTTGAGTAACTATATTTTTTTAATTTCTTCAGTTATAGAATAAAATTTTCTAGGTAACCAATATTTAAATCCTGCTTCTAATTCTACCAAAACACTTTTATTCACAGCGTTTTTACTTTCCCTTTTATGAATTCACACTTCCGGTATATATATTTCTCCTCACCTGGCCATAACTCTTAAACGGCTTGACTTTGGAAGTTGAGCTCGTGTCATCAAATGCTTGGTACCATATAAATTAGGGCCTTTTTGATGAGGGGGAAGGGGGCTCGGAGGGCCGTTCAATTTTTGAATGTACCAAAAAAACCATGTGGGGTATCAAATGAAAGGTCTTGACAAGTACATCTCATTGAGCGGTAGCCCGGGGGGCGCCGTGGGTCATGTCGGGTTCAAAACGGGGGCAATGTTGGGCCCTATAATACAAAAAATCATGTGGAGTATCAAATGAAAGGTCTTGACGAATACATCTCATTGAGCGGTAGTCTGGGGGCGCCATGTGTCATGTCAGGCCCAAAACGGGGGCAGAGTGGGGTCCATAATACAAAAAAAGATGTGGGGTATCAAATGAAAGGTCTTGACGAGTACATCATATTGGGCGGTAGTCCGGGGCGCCGTGGGTCATGTCGGGACCAAAACGGGGGCAATGTTGGGCCCTGTAATACAAAAAATCATGTGGGGTATCAAATGAAAGGTTTTGAAGTGTGCATCTCAATGGGGAGTATTTCGTGGGGCGCCGTGAGTTATGTAGGGGCTAAAAGGGGGGCAATGTAGGGCCCCGTTATACAAAAATCATGTGGGGCATCAAATGAAAGGTCTTGAAGAGTAGTCCGAGCAGTACCCTGGGTCATGTGGAGCCAATTATACAAAAAAACATTTGTGGCACCGGGGGCCATGGAAGGCCCAAGACATCGGCCACATGTGAAATTCCAAATCGTGGGCCATGAGGAGCTCAAACAAATCATTCCCAAGTTGTCAAAGTATTTTAATATTTTTAGTCGGTCGAATGAATAAATATTTGACCGACTAAAAAGTGTAAAATAAAAAATATAAATAAAAAAAAGTTTTTCAAAAATACTTTCACTTAAAGAAATATTCAACTAAAAATTAATAAACAAGCAAATAATACCACATCAATGTCCTTCCCCGTTGAGTTTGAGCCACTGTCAGCAATAGTAAGGGAAAGTAGACCTTATCAGAATTAATGCCATTTATAAGGAGGTCTACTTACCCTTACTATTGCTGACAGTGGCTCAAACTCAACGGGGAAGTACATTGATGTGGTATTATTTGCTTGTTTATTACTTTTTAGTTGAATATTTCTTTAAGGGAAAGTATTTTTGAAAAACTTTTTTTTATTTATATTTTAAATTGTACGTTTTTCACTGATAAATTTATAATTTTGTAAGTTTTATTTATTTCAAGTTATGATGTTTTAAGGACTTTATTTTCAAAAATATTGTTACATGTGTTCAGCATTGATACTAAATTTTGATCCATTTTAGTTTTTTGTAAAATTGTTCTAAGAATATTTATTAATGAAGATCACTTTATGACTGTAAATAATTTTAAAAATGATTGACTTTTTATACCTAATTTTCTGAAAAAATTCTACTAGATTTTAGATCATCGTATCTAAAAATTTTAATTACCGTCTGAATATATTTATTTTAAAAATTTTAATTACCTAGGAATATTTATTAAATTTCTGCTTTATTAATTTAATTAACAGTTTAGGTTTATTATTTATTACTTATTTAAAAACAAACATATAAAAATAATTTGCGCATAAAAAAAATATTTTAGAAACATGCATTTTTATTAATCTTTATTGTTATCTTATAAATTATGCTACATAATTTATGCAATAAATAAATGAAATAAATTTTCATCTTATTTTTTAAAAGATAAAGATTTTAGTTCTTTAATTTATTTAACAGTTTAAATTTATTATTTATTACTTATTTTAAAAAAAACATATAAAAGTACTTCGTGCATAAAAAAAATATTTTAGAAACATGCATTTTTATTAATCTTTATTGTTATCTTATAAATTAATTATCAGTTTAGATTTATTATTTATTACTTACTTTAAAAAAGTCATAAAGTAATTATACATAAAAACAATCTTATAACCATACATTTTACTTAATCCTAATTAGTCTTATAAATTTTAGATTCGATGTTTTGCACGTATAAAAAAAACACAAAGTCTTAGTTTTTTATATAAAAAATAATTTAATTAATTTTTATATTTATTTATTAATGACCAATCAAAATAACTTTTACATATACATTTGACGACAACGATTTTAATTGCGATTCGACCGGTAGCTTCAAAATTATACATTTGACGACAACGATTTTAATTGCGATTCGACAGGTAGCTTCAGACTTACGATACAGAATAATTGTAGGTACTTATTATTTTTATTTAATTTTTATCATTATCTTGTTTGGAATAAATTCTTAAGAATTTATTAAAATGATTATATGACAAAATAATGTAGCGCGATATTTGAGTATAGCCTGCCAAGCTAGTCCAGGTGTTGTATAAAGTTAAGCACTATCTAAATCGTATATTTGTTTAAAAGTTTTCCTTAAGTTTTCATAAACGTCTACCCATATCAAAACATAAATTTTTAAATACAAATTTAAATAATCTTCTAAATTTTGACAATTAAACGCTTGCCAAACACATAAAGCATGCTCATAATCGCTATCTGTACAAGCGGTATTCGTTAAATTGTTAAAAAAATATTTTGTGGTGGTAAACGCGTCTCTTTAAATTTTAACCAAGTGTCTAAATAATTGTAAGGAAAAAATCCTTTTCGTCTTGCCAACTCAAATTGAATATCAGTTGAAAAATTTTTTTAAGTGATTATAAAACTATTCGAATCTAAGTTTTCAGCTAATTTTTCTAAACTTGTTGCCATAAAACGAAAAGAATCTAAAAATCTAATATTAAAACATATCCCTTCACCTACATAAGTTCCTTTGTTAAGATATATATATTTCTTTTTTAATGGGTATAACATTAATTGGTCCTGTAATTCCATTTAGTTCTTTAAAGAAAAGATGACAATCATATTTTGAAAAATTATGAAAAAAAATTAGAAAAAAATTACAATCTCTATAATTCAAATTGCAACTTGAATGCGCCGGGCCACGATATTTACCAGTAAAATAACAGTGATCGCGAACCCTGTCCATAAAGTCTAATTGAGTTTTACAAATGTGACAATTTCGACTAGTAATATTTATTACATTATCGTCATTTGTTAAAGGATCCATTGGTTTAGGTTTTAAAAAATATTGCAAATACAATTCTTTGCATTCATCTGCTAAAGATATAAAAATTTTTTAGCGCAATTTTCACCAGTAAACGTAAAGTATAGTATTTATTTAGGCTAGTATCAAATGAACAACTTATATAATAGGCAAATACGACTTATAGTGGGCCTAGACTGGACAAGATATTTAGAAACTTTATATTACGATAGTGATCACAAAGCTATTTGTCTAGATATTGAAAAAAATAATAATGAAAATTTCATTATAGAAAATAATATAAAAATTAATTATATAAATTATAAAAATATAAATTGGAGAACATATAAAAATAAACTTACAAATCTACAAAAAAATATTATAAATCCAAACAATGTAAATTTGTCTAATGATTCAATTGAAGAATTGGTTGGAAAACTAAATGCAATAATTAATGAGAGCATTGTGTATGGCGTACCGGTATACAAAAAAAGTAATTTGTCAAATAAATTTAGAACAGAAAGAGTAAATAAACTAATGCAACATAAAACAAATATATTAAGATATATTAGTTATTTAAGAAGAAATAATTTAAAGAAATGATAATAAGATTCAAAGGTTAAAAGCTGAAATAAAAAATACACAAATATTAATCAAAGAAAATATTCAAATAGAAGTAAATAGATATTGGCACGACGAATTGAAAACGATAAAACCATCACAAAATATGTTTAGACAAATTGACAAACTATTTAATAAAAAAGGACTAATGGAAATAAGTAATCTTAATATAACAGATAATCAAAAAAATTTAGTTATAGGAGCGGGAATTGATGCTAATGAATGAGAAAAGAATGATGAAAATAACTATGTAATAACAGATAATAAGCATAAAGTAAATATACTGGGAAGACTTTTCGAAAAAACACACGAAGGATTTAGAAATGAGAAAGATAATGAAATAAATAGAGCTGTTGAAATAACAAACAGTGCAATAAAAACACAAATTGTAAATAAAAAACAAGCAAACTTAGGATATATAAATTTTAATAATAGTATGACTTCAAACAGTAATAATTTAGACACAAGTATTTTTACCACTGTTAAAGAAATTACATCTATTTTAAAAAATACAAACAACAAGACATCATATGGTTTAGATAAAATACCTAATTTTATTTTAAGAAAATTACCAAAAAGTATAATAGTTAAATATTGCATATTATTTAATAATAGTATAAATAATAGCTATTTTCCCATACAATGGAAAATATCTAAAATTATACCTATAAGAAAACCAGGTAAAGATCCAACAAATATAGAAAACTATAGACCAATCAATTTGTTGCCAAATATCAGCAAAATTTTTGAAAAAGTAATAAAAAATAAAATTGATGAATATGTCGAAACCAATAATATACTTGCTGATAATCAATTTGGTTTTAGAAAACAAAACTCTACAATACATGCTGTTAATAAAATAACTTCCGATATATGTTGGAATCTGAATGATCAAGAATGTACAGCTGTTTGTCTGATAGATCTAAAAACAGCATTTGATACCTTATGGACTGAAGAATTGATTTACAAAATGGTTAATTTTGGAATTCCAATAATACTAATTATAATAATATATGAGATGATCACAAATAAAAAGTTTAAAGTACAGAACAAAGAAGATGTTTCGGAAATAGAGTTTAATGTTAAATCTGGAGTACAGCAAGGTACAATTTTGGCACCAACGCTTTTTAATCTCTTTTTGGCTGATATATTTCAGGGCGAAGAATTTAAAAAAGCTAATAATAATGGAATAGCCTATGCAGATGACATCACTATATATGCAACAGATAAAAATATAAAAAAATTACAAGAAAAACTCCAAAGCTTATTTAGCAACATTGAAGAGTTTCTTTATAATTGGAACTTAATTATAAACGAGAACAAATGTGAAACGATATTATTTCGAGAAGGGCTGGAAAAAGCAAAATATAATGCTAAAAAAAATTGGAAAATTTTTGAAATTGTCTCAAAAAATAATAATAAGATCAAACATCAAAAATATGTGAAATATTTAGGAATCATTTTAAATTAAAGAATGAAGTATACACAACAGGTGAATCATTTAGTAGAAAAAACCAAAAAAGCTTTTATGATGTGCAGAAGATTATTTTATAATAAAATAATATCTACAAAAACCAAAATAATTGCATATAAAACATTGATTAGACCAAACATGACATATGGATGTCCTATATGTTTAAATATTAGCGCAAGCAATATGGAAAATTAAGAAAATTAGAAAGACAAATATTGAGAACTTGCACTAATAAACATAGGGATCCACGAACAGAATATAAAAAATATTATCCAACCAAATATATTTATGAGTCGGCAAAATAGAGAGATGTGATTACTTCATATTAAAACTAATTAGAAATTACTTCGAACGTATCAAACAAATTGATGTTAATAATGTAATATCTCAATGTTATTATCCAAATGATTTATATTTTCAGAAAACGTTAATAAAAGTATATATTCCACCTGAGGGCTTTATATATTTAGATAAAGAAGAATATTTACAAAACGTAGAAGGATTGCCTATCATATACCATTTTAACAGACGAACAACAAATAAAAAAATATTATACAATCCACATAATGTAAATTATGAAGAATTAAAGTTTAACATTTCAATATCTGAACAAGATAAAGAATTTTATAGAAGAAATAAGAAGAAAAGCTGGTTGAATACCTAAAAATAAAATATGTAATAAGTATTTTTCAATATTATATATTAATTGATCTATTTTAATCATTTATTTTTATAATCATAGCTTTAAGAGATAGTGTTATGTTTTATGTATAATTTCAAAAATACAAAATAAAAATTTAGGGTCTTTTTTTCTTCAAAAATTTTTAAACCCATAAAAGAAATATAAATTAAATATTAGAAAATATTAAAAATATGTAAAAATTTGATTAAAATCAATTATAAAAAAATTAGTAATTAATAAATTTGTAGTACTAAGTTTTCATTATGAACAATAGTCTTTAGTAATAAACATTAAAAATATATTTTCTAGCTTTAAAAATTTGTATATATATATAAAAAAAAAGGAATTAAGAATAATAAAGTACCATTTTGAATTGAATGAAATTGAATTGAATATAATAGGCAAATGCACCAGGTATATGTTTTTGTATATTAGTTGTTGACGATTGTTTCGAATTTGGAAAACAAGTGTCATAAGACTGCAATATTGATTCCGAATCTGCATATATAACAAATGGAACAGTTGTTTGCAAATTTCTATTTTTAAACTTTAAATATTTATCTTCATTTTCAGGCATTTTAATAACTACTTTATTACAGTAAAGAATATGCTGCTTTATTTTTTCATCAGAATGAAAATGTTGCAAACAAACTGAACACATGCATTTTGCTATGAAATTTAGTAATCTGCGAACGTATAAGTTGCGATATATTTTTAATTAATACATAGTGATAAATTTCATTTTCTTGTAATAAAATTAAATTAACATGATATTTTCTGTTTTCATGCTTAGAATGGTGGAAAGGTCCGACAATTTGCATTTGCTTTTTAATAATTTCAAAACCAAAAACATTGCAACTTATTTCAGGATTGAAAACTTCAAATTCGACAATGTCCTTATGATTAAGTGGAAATTCCAACCCTGAAAATTTAACAACTTTATTGCCTAAATTAATTTCAGGAGCTTCTATATTGCTCAACTTATAGCAATTTGTTCTCTGAGCGTTAGTCGTTTGCGGTTGTAAAACCGCAATTATGCACTATTTAAAACAGTAAGTGCCATTATTTTTAATATTTATACACGGTTTTTTTAATTCGATTATTTTTGGTAACTTTATATAAGTTGAACCTCGAATTGGACAATATTCATTAATATTAATTTCGAGATGTTCAATTCGTATTAATGACCATTCAGAATCTTTTTCCTGAAATTCATCTCTCTTAGATGCAATAAGACTATACATTGAATCTAAAGAGTCTATTATATTTTGCTCATTTTCTACTAACACCATTTGAGAATTAAAAGATTTTATATCTAAATCTAACTCTTCTTCTTTTATTATTGTTTGAGGTCTTACATATTCTGCATATAAATCTAAATTATATTTAAAAGCTTTTTGCTCATTTAAACAATTTTTTAATAATTCCATAATATTATTATTATTTATTTTGAAAAGTTACTTATATCTAAATTTTCTTCTTGTTCATTTTCTATAGAATATGTAATAATTCTATTTTTAAAATAAGATTTTATATATTTTACATCATTATTTAATATTACCGTAATATTTTTTTATGCAAATTTGTTTTAAGATGTGAAGACCATCTTGATTCTTCTACATTTTGCTTACAATCTTCACAAAATTTCAGATTTGGTTTGATTGTTGATACTCTTAGGTCAGATGTTGTTGCTTCAGTAATCGATGGTACATTAGTATCATCGGAATGATAACCAGTTACATGTTTAGTTAAATTTTTTAATGTTAAAAATTTTTTGCCACACTTTTCACACAAAAATAGTTTTTCAACTTTTAAAGTTTTAATTTTTTATACATTTATATATATGATTTTCAAATATTTTAGATTTACTAAATCTAAGACCACATTTTACACATAAAAACATTGTCAATTGTTATTTTTAATACATTCATCATATGTTTCTTTTGACACAAATTTCTAAAAAAAACCGCTTAAAAAGATGATGCGAGCCAGTAATTTTAAAAAATCTTTAATGTTTATTTCTTTATTTTTATATTGTTCTATTAAATTAAGACCGTTCTGATAACTATTTATACAATTATTTAACCTTTCTATTTCTAATTCGGAGTACACTTTATTAAATTTTAATTCATTTTCAAATTTGTAACATTGAAATTCTTCTTCTAACCGATCAATACAAGTTTTTAAATCTACGGCCCGCTCCCAATATTGTGCCGCATAAGCAACCCACATTATGAATTTTCATTCGCACAAAGAAAAATTGAACGAAGGAGATTAAAATTGATCACGACCTAAATATTTCATATTAATATTTGTATTTTGAGTATCTATATTTTTTTAATTTCTTCAGTTATAGAATAAAATTTTCTAGGTAACCAATATTTAAATCCTGCTTCTAATTCTACCAAAACACTTTTATTCACAGCGTTTTTACTTTCCCTTTTATGAATTCACACTTCCGGTATATATATTTCTCCTCACCTGGCCATAACTCTTAAACGGCTTGACTTTGGAAGTTGAGCTCGTGTCATCAAATGCTTGGTACCATATAAATTAGGGCCTTTTTGATGAGGGGGAAGGGGGCTCGGAGGGCCGTTCAATTTTTGAATGTACCAAAAAAACCATGTGGGGTATCAAGTGAAAGGTCTTGACAAGTACATCTCATTGAGTGGTAGCCCGGGGGGCGCCGTGGGTCATGTCGGGTTCAAAACGGGGGCAATGTTGGGCCCTATAATACAAAAAATCATGTGGAGTATCAAATGAAAGGTCTTGACGAGTACATCTCATTGAGCGGTAGTCTGGGGGCGCCATGTGTCATGTCAGGCCCAAAACGGGGGCAAAGTGGGGTCCATAATACAAAAAAAGATGTGGGGTATCAAATGAAAGGTCTTGACGAGTACATCATATTGGGCGGTAGTCCGGGGCGCCGTGGGTCATGTCGGGACCAAAACGGGGGCAATGTTGGGCCCTGTAATACAAAAAATCATGTGGGGTATCAAATGAAAGGTTTTGAAGTGTGCATCTCAATGGGGAGTATTTCGTGGGGCGCCGTGAGTTATGTAGGGGCTAAAAGGGGGGCAATGTAGGGCCCCGTTATACAAAAATCATGTGGGGTATCAAATGAAAGGTCTCCAACAGTACATCTAAATGGTCAGTAATCCGGAGGGCGCCTTGAGTCATCTCGGGCTTAAAACGGGGTAATGTGGGGCCCCATCATACAAAAAATCATGTGGGGTATCAAATAAAAGGTCTTGAAGAGGACATCTTGTTGAGTACTCCGAGAGGTACTCTGGGTCTTGTGGGGCCCATAATGCAAAAAGCCATGAGACGTATCAAATAAAAGATATTAAGGAATACATCTCGTTGCGTAGTCCGTGGGGCTTCCTAATAAATGTTAGGGCCCAAAACATGTGTCATGTGGGGGCCCATCATAAAAAAATCATGTGGGGCATCAAATGAAAGGTCTTGAAGAGTAGTCCGAGCAGTACCCTGGGTCATGTGGAGCCAATTATACAAAAAAACATTTGTGGCACCGGGGGCCATGGAAGGCCCAAGACATCGGCCACATGTGGAATTCCAAATCGTGGGCCATGAGGAGCTCAAACAAATCATTCCCAAGTTGTCAAAGTATTTTAATATTTTTAGTCGGTCGAATGAATAAATATTTGACCGACTAAAAAGTGTAAAATAAAAAATATAAATAAAAAAAAGTTTTTCAAAAATACTTTCACTTAAAGAAATATTCAACTAAAAATTAATAAACAAGCAAATAATACCACATCAATGTCCTTCCCCGTTGAGTTTGAGCCACTGTCAGCAATAGTAAGGGAAAGTAGACCTTATCAGAATTAATGCCATTTATAAGGAGGTCTACTTACCCTTACTATTGCTGACAGTGGCTCAAACTCAACAGGGAAGTACATTGATGTGGTATTATTTGCTTGTTTATTACTTTTTAGTTGAATATTTCTTTAAGGGAAAGTATTTTTGAAAAACTTTTTTTTATTTATATTTTAAATTGTACGTTTTTCACTGATAAATTTATAATTTTGTAAGTTTTATTTATTTCAAGTTATGATGTTTTAAGGACTTTATTTTCAAAAATATTGTTACATGTGTTCAGCATTGATACTAAATTTTGATCCATTTTAGTTTTTTGTAAAATTGTTCTAAGAATATTTATTAATGAAGATCACTTTATGACTGTAAATAATTTTAAAAATGATTGACTTTTTATACCTAATTTTCTGAAAAAATTCTACTAGATTTTAGATCATCGTATCTAAAAATTTTAATTACCGTCTGAATATATTTATTTTAAAAATTTTAATTACCTAGGAATATTTATTAAATTTCTGCTTTATTAATTTAATTAACAGTTTAGGTTTATTATTTATTACTTATTTAAAAACAAACATATAAAAGTAATTTGCGCATAAAAAAAATATTTTAGAAACATGCATTTTTATAAATCTCTATTGTTATCTTATAAATTATGCTACATAATTTATGCAATAAATAAATGAAATAAATTTTCATCTTATTTTTTAAAAGATAAAGATTTTAGTTCTTTAATTTATTTAACAGTTTAAATTTATTATTTATTACTTATTTAAAAAAAAACATATAAAAGTACTTCGTGCATAAAAAAAATATTTTAGAAACATGCATTTTTATTAATCTTTATTGTTATCTTATAAATTAATTATCAGTTTAGATTTATTATTTATTACTTACTTTAAAAAAGTCATAAAGTAATTATACATAAAAACAATCTTATAACCATACATTTTACTTAATCCTAATTAGTCTTATAAATTTTAGATTCGATGTTTTGCACGTATAAAAAAAACACAAAATCTTAGTTTTTTATATAAAAAATAATTTAATTAATTTTTATATTGATTTATTAATGACCAATCAAAATAACTTTTACATATACATTTGACGACAACGATTTTAATTGCGATTCGACCGGTAGCTTCAAAATTATACATTTGACGACAACGACTTTAATTGCGATTCGACAGGTAGCTTCAGACTTACGATACAGAATAATTGTAGGTACTTATTATTTTTATTTAATTTTTATCATTATCTTGTTTGGAATAAATTCTTAAGAATTTATTAAAATGATTATATGACAAAATAATGTAGCGCGAAATTTGAGCATAGCCTGCCAAGCTAGTCCAGGTTTTGTATAAATTTGAGCACTATCTAAATCGTATATTTGTTTAAAAGTTTTCCTAAAGTTTTCATAAACGTCTACCAATATCAAAACAATAAATTTTTAAATACAAATTTAAATAATCTTCTAAATTTTGACAATTAAACGCTTGCCAAACACATAAAGCATGCTCATAATCGCTATCTGTACAAGCGGTATTCGTTAAATTGTTAAAAAAATATTTTGTGGTGGTAAACGCGTCCCTTTAAATTTTAACCAACTGTCTAAATAATTGTAAGGAAAAAATCCTTTTCGTCTTGCCAACTCAAATTGAATATCTGTTGAAAATTTTTTTAAGTGATTATAAAACTATTCGAATCTAAGTTTTCAGCTAATTTTTCTAAACTTGTTGCCATAAAACGAAAAGAATCTAAAAATCTAATGTTAAAACATATCCCTTCACCTACATAAATTCGTTTGTTAAGATATATATATTTATTTTTTAATGGGTATAACATTAATTGGTCCTGTAATTTCATTTAGTTCTTTAAAGAAAAGATGACAATCATATTTTGAAAAATTATGAAAAAAAATTGGAAAAAATTGCAATCTCTATAATTCAAATTGCAACTTGAATGCGCCGGGCCACGATATTTACCAGTAAAATGACAGTGATAGCGAACCCGGTCCATAAAGTCTAATTGAGTTTTACAAATGTGACAATTTCGACTAGTAATATTTATTACATTATCGTCATTTGTTAAAGGATCCATTGGTTTAGGTTTTAAAAAATATTGCAAATACAATTATTTGCATTCATCTGCTAAAGATATAAAAAAATTTTTAGCGCAATTTTCACCAGTAAACGTAAAGTATTTATTTAGGCTAGTATCAAATGAACAACTTATATAATAGGCAAATACGACTTATAGTGGGCCTAGACTGGACAAGATATTTAGAAACTTTAGATTACGATAGTGATCACAAAGCTATTTGTCTAGATATTGGAAAAAAAATAATGAAAATTTCATTATAGAAAATAATGTAAAAATTAATTATATAAATTATAAAAATATAAATTGGAGAACATATAAAAATAAACTTACAAATCTACAAAAAAAATATTATAAATCCAAACAATGTAAATTTGTCTAATGATTCAATTGAAGAATTGGTTGGAAAACTAAATGCAATAATTAATGAGAGCATTGTGTATGGCGTACCAGTATACAAAAAAAGTAATTTGTCAAATAAATTTAGAACAGAAAGAGTAAATAAACTAATGCAACATAAAACAAATATATTAAGATATATTAGTTATTTAAGAAGAAATAATTTAAATCATAGAAATGATAATAAGATTCAAAGGTTAAAAGCTGAAATAAAAAATACACAAATATTAATCAAAGAAAATATTCAAATAGAAGTAAATAGATATTGGCACGACGAATTGAAAACGATAAAACCATCACAAAATATGTTTAGACAAATTGACAAACTATTTAATAAAAAAGGCTAATGGACATAAGTAATCTTAATATAACAGATAATCAAAAAAATTTAGTCATAGGAGCGGGAATTGATCCTAATGAATTAGAAAATAATGATGAAAATAACTATGTAATAACAGATAATAAGCATAAAGTAAATATACTGGGAATATTTTTCGACACACGAAGGATTTAGAAATGAGAAAGATAATGAAATAAATAGAGCTGTTGAAATAACAAACAGTGCAATAAAAACACAAATTGTAAATAAAAAACAAGCAAACTTAGGATATATAAATTTTAATAATAGTATGACTTCAAACAGTAATAATTTAGACACAAGTATTTTTACCACTGTTAAAGAAATTACATCTATTTTAAAAAATACAAACAACAAGACATCATATTGTTTAGATAAAATACCTAATTTTATTTTAAGAAAAATACCAAAAAGTATAATAGTTAAATATTGCATATTATTTAATAATAGTATAAATAATAGCTATTTTCCCATACAATGGAAAATATCTAAAATTATACCTATAAGAAAACCAGGTAAAGATCCAACAAATATAGAAAACTATAGACCAATCAATTCCAAATATCAGCAAAATTTTTGAAAAAGTAATAAAAAATAAAATTGATGAATATGTCGAAACCAATAATATACTTGCTGATAGTCAATTTTGTTTTAGAAAACAACACTCTACAATACATGCTGTTAATAAAATAACTTCTGATATATGTTGGAATCTGAATGATCAAGAATGTACAGCTGTTTGTCTGATAGATCTAAAAACAGCATTTGATACCTTATGGACTGAAGAATTGATTTACAAAATGGTTAATTTTGGAATTCCAATAATACTAATTATAATAATATATGAGATGATCACAAATAAAAATATAATGTTAAATATAATGTTAAAAAAATTGGAAAAATTTTGAAATTGTCTCAAAATATAATAATAAGATCAAACATCAAAAATATGTGAAATATTTAGGAATCATTTTAAATCAAAGAATGAACTATACACAACAGGTGAATCATTTAGTAGAAAAAACAAAAAAAAGCTTTTATGATGTGCAGAAGATTATTTTATAATAAAATAATATCTACAAAAACCAAAATAATTGCATATAAAACATTGATTAGACCAAGTATGACATATGGATGTCCTATATGGTTAAATATTAGCGCAAGCAATATGGAAAAATTAAGAAAATTAGAAAGACAGATATTGAGAACTTGCACTAATAAACATAGGGATCCACGAACAGAATATAAAAAATATTATCCAACCAAATATATTTATGAGTCGGCAAAAATAGAGAGATAAGATTACTTCATATTAAAACTAATTAGAAATTACTTCGAACGTATCAAACAAATTGATGTTAATAATGTAATATCTCAATGTTATTATCCAAATGATTTATATTGTCAGAAAACGTTAATAAAAGGATATATTCCACCTGAGGGCTTAATATATTTAGGTAAAGAAGAATATTTACAAAACGTAGAAGGATTGCCTATCATATACCATTTTAACAGACGAACAACAAATCAAAAAATATTATACAATCCACATAATGTAAATTATGAAGAATTAAAGTTTAACAACACAATATCTGAACAAGATAAAGAATTTTATAGCAGAAATAAGAAGAAAAGCTGGTTGAATACCTAAAAATAAAATATGTAATAAGTATTTTTCAATATTATATATTAATTGATCTATTTTAATCATTTATTTTTATAATCATAGCTTTAAGAGATAGTGTTAAGTTTTATGTATAATTTCAAAAATACAAAATAAAAATTTAGGGTCTTTTTTTTCTTCAAAAATTTTTAAACCCATAACAAAAAATATAAATTAAATATTAGAAAATATTAAAAATATGTAAAAATTAGATTAAAATCAATTATTAAAAAATTAGTAATTAATAAATTTGTAGTACTAAGTTTTCATTATGAACAATAGTCTTTAGTAAAAAACATTAAAAATATATTTTCTAGCTTTAAGAATTTGTATATATATATATAAAAAAAAAGGAATTAAGAATAATAAAGCACCATTTTGAATTGAATGAAATTGAATTGAATATAATAGGCAAATGCAACAGGTATATGTTTTTGTATATTAGTAGTTGACGATTGTTTCGAATTTGGAAAACAAGTGTCATAAGACTGCAACATTGATTCCGAATCTGCATATATAACAAATGGAACAGTTGCTTGCAAATTTCTATTTTTAAAACTTTAAATATTTATCTTCATTTTCAGGCATTCTAATAACTACTTTATTACAGTAAGGAATATGCTACTTTATTTTTTCATCAGAATGAAAATGTTGCAAACAAACTGAACACATATGCATTTTGCTATGAAATTTAGTAATCTGCGAAAGTATAAGTTGCGATATATTTTTAATTAATACATAGTGATAAATTTCATTTTCTTGTAATAAAAGTAAATTAACATGATATTTTCTGTTTTCATGCTTAGAATGGTGGAAAGGTCCGACAATTTGCATTTGCTTTTTAATAATTTCAAAACCAAAAACATTGCAACTTATTTCAGGATTGAAAACTTCAAATTCGACAATGTCCTTATGATTAAGTGGAAATTCCAACCCTGAAAATTTAACAACTTTATTGCCTAAATTAATTTCAGGAGCTTCTATATTGCTCAACTTATAGCAATTTGTTCTCTGAGCATTAGTCGTTTGCGGTTGTAAAGCCGCAATTATGCACCATTTAAAACAGTAAGTGCCATTATTTTTAATATTTATACACGCTTTTTTTAATTCGATTATTTTTGGTAATTTTATATAAGTTGAACCTCGAATTGGACAATATTTATTAATATTAATTTCGAGATGTTCAATTCGTATTAATGACCATTCAGAATCTTTTTCCTGAAATTCATCTGTCTTAGATGCAATAAGACTATACATTGAATCTAAAGAGTCTATTATATTTTGCTCATTTTCTACTAACACCATTTGAGAATTAAAAGATTTTATATCTAAATCTAACTCTTCTTCTTTTATTATTGTTTGAGGTTATATAAATCTAAATTAGCATATAAATCTAAATTATATTTAAAAGCTTTTTGCTCATTTAAACAATTTTTTAATAATTCCATAATATTATTATTATTTATTTTGAAAAGTTACTTATATCTAAATTTTCTTCTTGTTCTTTTTCTATAGAATATGTAATAATTCTATTTTTAAAATTAGATTTTATATATTTTACATCATTATTTAATATTACCGTAGTATTTTTTATGCAAATTTGTTTTAAGATGTGAAGACCCTCTTGATTCTTCTACATTTTGTTTACAATCTTCACAAAATTTCAGATTTGGTTTGATTGTTGATACTCTTAGGTCAGATGTTGTTGCTTCAGTAATCGATGGTACATTTGTATCATCGGAATGATAACCAGTTACATGTTTAGTTAAATTTTTTAATTTTAAAAATTTTTTGCCACACTTTTCACACAAAAATAGTTTTTCAACTTTTAAAGCTTTAATTTTGTAATTTTTTGTACATTTATATATATGATTTTCAAATATTTTGAATTTACTAAATCTAAGACCACATTTTTCACATAAAAACATTGTTAATTGTTATTTTTAATATATTCATATGTTTCTTTTGACTATGTATCTAAAAACTTTATTTACCGTCTGAATATATGTATTTTAAAAATTTTAATTACCTAGGAATATTTATTAAATTTCTGCTTTATTAATTTAATTAACAGTTTAAATTTATTATTTATTACTTATTTAAAAGCAAACATATAAAAGTAAATTGCGCATAAGAAAAATATTTTGGAAACATGCATTTTTATTAATCTTTATTGTTATCTTGTAAATTATGCTACATAATTTATGCAATAAATAAATGGAATAAATTGTCATCTTATTTTTTAAAAGATAAAGATTTTAGTTCTTTAATTTATTTAACCGTTTAAATTTATTATTTATTACTTATTTTAAAAAAAACATATAACAGTAATTCGTGCATAAAAAAAATATTTTAGAAACATGCATTTTTATTAATCTTTATTGTTATCTTGTAAATTAATTATCAGTTTAGATTTATTATTTATTACTTACTTTAAAAAAGTCATAAAGTAATTATACATAAAAACAGTCTTATAAACATACATTTTACTTAATCCTAATTAGTCTTATAAATTTTAGATTCGATGTTTTAATTGCGATCCGACCGGTAGCTTCAGACTTACGATACAGAATAATTGTACTTATTATTTTTATTTAATTTTTATCATTATCTTGTTTGCAATAAATTCTTAAGAATTTATTAAAATGATTATATGACAAAATAATGTAGCGCGTGTAAATTTATCTATTTGAATAAATTCAATATCTTATTTCAATATTTTATATTTTAAAATAATTAATAAGTGGGAAAATGGGAAAACTAAATTATTTCGTTCCCAATCAAAATGTCTACATTACAATTATGAATTATTTTTATCAAGAAATTTATGCGCGTGTTATAAAATATTTCCTTTTTTTAAACAATTTATATTTTTATTAATTACATTTTTACCAATCATAAATTTGACCAATCATATGTATATAATATAATTATATAAGGTTATAATATATTTAAATTATGTTATTAGTAGATATATTGCTACTTATAACTACCCCACCGTTAGTCTGAGGCTCCGACGAAGTTTCAATTACAATTACTTTTTTTTTTCGTATAAAATATTTTCTAAAAGTAATACAATTAGTATAACACAAAAATTTACTATTATATTAATGCCATAATCTTGATATTTTTTGTTTAAAAAATCAATCCAATCCAATTGTAATTACCATTTAAACTGAACATTTTATATAGTTTGGTTTTCAAAGTTCTTATAACACGTTCAGCAATTCCAGCTTTTATTATTGTATCAGGATTACTATCAGTATTTTCTAACCATTTAAAATCTTTGTAAGGTAAACATTCTTTTAGCGCGTACGCATACAAATTATTACAATCATAATACATTAAATAAAATAATGTGTAAAAAAAATTCTTTTTTTAAAAAAATGCTTTTATTGTAACAAAACCAGCCCCCTAAAAAGTAGAAAATAACTGTTATAAGATAAATGAAAATTGCGGAAATATTGTTAATGGAAATCTGGACAATTTAAGGCTTAAAAAATCGCAAACATTAAAAGAACCACATTAAGCAATTGAGGCTTAAACAAATCCGAAACATTAAAAGAACCTCAAATGCTTAGTGTGGTTCTCTTAATGTTTGCGATTTTTTTAAGCCTTAAATTGTCCAGATTTCCATTAACAATATTCCCGCAATTTTCATTTAAATATTCTTATTATTAATAAATAATAAGAATATTTATTAATGAAGATCACTTTATGACTGTAAATATTTTCAAAAATGATTGACTTTTTATACCTAATTTTCTGAAAAAATTCTACTAGATTTTGGATCTTCGTATCTAAACACTTTAATTACCGTCTGAATATATGTATTTTAAAAATTTTAATTACCTAGGAATATTTATTAAATTTCTGCTTTATTAATTTAATTAACAGTTTAAATTTATTATTTATTACTTATTTAAAAGCAAACATATAAAAGTAAATTGCGCATAAGAAAAATATTTTAGAAACATTTTTTTTAATCTTTATTGTTATCTTGTAAATTATGCTACATAATTTATGCAATAAATAAATGGAATAAATTGTCATCTTATTTTTTAAAAGATAAAGATTTTAGTTCTTTAATTTATTTAACAGTTTAAATTTATTATTTATTACTTATTTAAAAAAAAGCATATAAAAGTAATTCGTGCATAAAAAAAATATTTTAGAAAGATGCATTTTTATTAATCTTTATTGTTATCTTGTAAATTAATTATCAGTTAAATTTATTATTTATTACTTACTTTAAAAAAGTCATAAGGTAATTATACATAAAAACAGTCTTATAACCATACATTTTACTTAATCCTAATTAGTCTTATAAATTTTAGATTCGATGTTTTAATTCCGATTCGACCGGTAGCTTCAGACTTACGATACAGAATAATTGTACTTATTATTTTTATTTAATTTTTATCATTATCTTGTTTGGAATAAATTCTTAAGAATTTATTAAAACGATTATATGACAAGATAATGTAGCGCGTGTAAATTTATCTATTTGAATAAATTCAATATCTTATTTCAATATTTTATATTTTAAAATAATTAATAAGTGGGAAAATGGGAAAACTAAATTATTTCGTTCCCAATCAAAATGTCTACATTACAATTATGAATTATTTTTATCAAGAAATTTATGCGCGTGTAATAAAATATTTCCTTTTTTTAAACAATTTATATTTTTATTAATTACATTTTTACCAATCATAAATTTGACCAATCATATGTATATAATATGTATATGTATATATTTGACCAATCATATGTATATAAAAAATGAAAACAATCTACTGAGAAATCATGTTGATAATAATAAATCGGAAATTGAAATATTAAAACAAAATAAATATAATAAATTTCTCGAAATATCAGGAGTTGATATCAGGTCAAATACTCAGCCAGTAGAAATTGCCACAGATATTGCGAAAGATTTAGGAGTTCAACTGAAATCTGATGATATAAATTATGCGTATACAGCTAAAAATATGTCAAAAAATTCAGGTGAGCCACCGAATATTATTATTAAATTTAAAAACATTGAAGTAAAGAGAAAGATTCTAGCAGCAAAGAAAAATAAAACAATAAATAGCAATAATATCTTTCCCAATACAAGCAATGCTACATCGCGTACAATATTTATTAATGAACGCCTAACATCATATTATAATCTACTATACAAAAAAGCCAGAGATCTTAAGAGACAAAGCAAAATCAAATTCACTTGGGTAAAGGAAGGAAAAGTTTTTGTAAGAGAAAAAGAGGATAGTAAAACTATTAGACTTTTTACAGATAAAGATTTTAAAAAATTCTATGTCAAATGCACATAACTTAGATTACATTAACTTGCCTTTATTTACTCAGGTTGAACAAGTAAGCGATATTGATGATGTGAAATTTGAAAAGCTTAACTCTTTAAAAATTATTTATATTAATATACGTAAAATACAAATTGGATGAAATAGAATACATTCTAGATAGGTTACATTCAACAATCCACTTAATTATGTTCACTGAAACCTGGATTCAAGATGAGGAAATTGATATAGTAAACTTGAAAAATTACAATAAAATATTTTCATGCCGAAATAAAAAAAAGGGTGGAGGAGTAGGTTTATTTATTCACACTTCACTAGACTATGAATTAAAAAAAAATTATTGCGACAATTTCAATAGTTTGATATATTTCAAAGTAAAAAAGAAACACTAGATATCTCATTAATATATAGACCACCACAAAATAGTAGCAATGATAGCATAAATTTCTTCAATATGATTGAAATGCATCTAGCAGAATTAGATAACAAAAATAGTGTAGTACTTGGTGATTTCAATTTCAATATCAGAAACTGCGTTGATAAATCAGTATCAGAATACAAAACAATTGTTGAATCAAATGGTTTCCATTTTTGTGACAACTCGATTACTAGACCAGCTTCTGGTACTTGTATAGATCATATTCTAATAAATAAAATAAAATGTTTAATAAATATTAAATATTTAGAAACTGATTTTACCGATCATAAACTAATTGTTGCAGAAATTAATGAAAAGCAATTTGTAAACAACAATAAAACTATAAATGTGACAAGAAAAATAATAAATAAAAATGAGGTAAAAAATATGCTGTCAAATTGCAATATTGACACATCATCTGGGGATGCCAATCTAATTTATTTTAATTTAATTAATACTATTCAAACATGTTTGAATGACGCTACGACAGAAAAAACAATAAAACAAACAATGAAATATAGTAAACCGTGGATTGATTCCGAATGTATTCGATTAGTAAAAACCAAAAATTACTGGCATAAAAAGCACACTGCTAATTTAAATAATATATATTTTAAAGAAAAATACCATTATTGGTTAAATAAATTAACATTTACGAAAAGAACAAAACGTATAAATTATGATGCCGTAAAATTCAGTTCATGTTCTAACAATCAGAAAAAACTTTGGAATTTCGTTAGAGAAATAGTGACAGATAATGCTAATGGTAAAATAGTAAATGAATTCTGTAGCCAGAAAGCAGTAAATGGAAATGAAAATTTACTAAAAATTAATGATTTTAATAAATTATATAGCAATATTGGCAAAAATATGGCTCAACAATATGAATCTGTATATAGTAGTCAGAACTACAAAAATGTTCAGTTTTAGTAGTCAGAACTACAAAAATGTTCCAGTAGTCAGAACTACAAAAATGTTCAGTTTTAAAGAAATAAATATAGATTCTACAAAAAAATTAATTGATAAACTATCTACAACCAATAGCGCTGGAGTCGATAATATCAATAAATTTAAATATGTAATAAGTATTTTTCAATATTATATATTAATTGATCTATTTTAATCATTTATTTTTATAATCATAGCTTTAAGAGATAGTGTTAAGTTTTATGTATAATTTCAAAAATACAAAATAAAAATTGAGGGTCTTTTTTTTCTTCAAAAATTTTTAAACCCATAAAAAAAAATATAAATTAAATATTAGAAAATAGTAAAAATTTGTAAAAATTAGATTAAAATCAATTATTAAAAAATTAGTAATTAATAAATTTGTAGTACTAAGTTTTCATTATGAACAATAGTCTTTAGTAAAAAACATTAAAAATATATTTTCTAGCTTTAAGAATTTGTATATATATATATAAAAAAAAAGGAATTAAGAATAATAAAGCACCATTTTGAATTGAATGAAATTGAATTGAATATAATAGGCAAATGCAACAGGTATATGTTTTTGTATATTAGTAGTTGACGATTGTTTCGAATTTGGAAAACAAGTGTCATAAGACTGCAACATTGATTCCGAATCTGCATATATAACAAATGGAACAGTTGCTTGTAAATTTCTATTTTTAAACTTTAAATATTTATCTTCATTTTCAGGCATTCTAATAACTACTTTATTACAGTAAGGAATATGCTGCTTTATTTTTTCATCAGAATGAAAATGTTGCAAACAAACTGAACACATATGCATTTTGCTATGAAATTTAGTAATCTGCGAAAGTATAAGTTGCGATATATTTTTAATCAATACATAGTGATAAATTTCATTTTCTTGTAATAAAAGTAAATTAACATGATATTTTCTGTTTTCATGCTTTCCATAATATTATTATTATTTATTTTGAAAAGTTACTTATATCTAAATTTTCTTCTTGTTCTTTTTCTATAGAATATGTAATAATTCTATTTTTAAAATTAGATTTTATATATTTGACATCATTAATTAATATTATCGTAGTATTTTTTTATGCAAATTTGTTTTAAGATGTGAAGACCCTCTTGATTCTTCTACATTTTGTTTACAATCTTCACAAAATTTCAGATTTGGTTTGATTGTTGATACTCTTAGGTCAGATGTTGTTGCTTCAGTAATCGATGGTACATTTGTATCATCGGAATGATAACCAGTTACATGTTTAGTTAAATTTTTTAATTTTAAAAATTTTTTGCCACACTTTTCACACAAAAATAGTTTTTCAACTTTTAAAGCTTTAATTTTGTAATTTTTTGTACATTTATATATATGATTTTCAAATATTTTGAATTTACTAAATCTAAGACCACATTTTTCACATAAAAACATTGTTAATTGTTATTTTTAATATATTCATCATATGTTTCTTTTGACTACGTATCTAAAAACTTTAATTACCGTCTGAATATATGTATTTTAAAAATTTTAATTACCTAGGAATATTTATTAAATTTCTGCTTTATTAATTTAATTAACAGTTTAAATTTATTATTTATTACTTATTTAAAAGCAAACATATAAAAGTAAATTGCGCATAAGAAAAATATTTTAGAAACATGCATTTTTATTAATCTTTATTGTTATCTTGTAAATTATGCTACATAATTTATGCAATAAATAAATGGAATAAATTGTCATCTTATTTTTTAAAAGATAAAGATTTTAGTTCTTTAATTTATTTAACCGTTTAAATTTATTATTTATTACTTATTTTAAAAAAAACATATAAAAGTAATTCGTGCATAAAAAAAATATTTTAGAAACATGCATTTTTATTAATCTTTATTGTTATCTTGTAAATTAATTATCAGTTTAGATTTATTATTTATTACTTACTTTAAAAAAGTCATAAAGTAATTATACATAAAAACAGTCTTATAAACATACATTTTACTTAATCCTAATTAGTCTTATAAATTTTAGATTCGATGTTTTAATTGCGATCCGACCGGTAGCTTCAGACTTACGATACAGAATAATTGTACTTATTATTTTTATTTAATTTTTATCATTATCTTGTTTGCAATAAATTCTTAAGAATTTATTAAAATGATTATATGACAAAATAATGTAGCGCGTGTAAATTTATCTATTTGAATAAATTCAATATCTTATTTCAATATTTTATATTTTAAAATAATTAATAAGTGGGAAAATGGGAAAACTAAATTATTTCGTTCCCAATCAAAATGTCTACATTACAATTATGAATTATTTTTATCAAGAAATTTATGCGCGTGTTATAAAATATTTCCTTTTTTTAAACAATTTATATTTTTATTAATTACATTTTTACCCATCATAAATTTGACCAATCATATGTATATAATATAATTATATAAGGTTATAATATATTTAAATTATGTTATTAGTAGATATATTGCTACTTATAACTCCCCCACCGTTAGTCTGAGGCTCCGACGAAGTTTCAATTACAATTACTTTTTTTTTTCGTATAAAATATTTTCTAAAAGTAATACAATTAGTATAACACAAAAATTTACTATTATATTAATGCCATAATCTTGATATTTTTTGTTTAAAAAATCAATCCAATCCAATTGTAATTACCATTTAAACTGAACATTTTATATAGTTTGGTTTTCAAAGTTCTTATAACACGTTCAGCAATTCCAGCTTTTATTATTGTATCAGGATTACTATCAGTATTTTCTAACCATTTAAAATCTTTGTAAGGTAAACATTCTTTTAGCGCGTACGCATACAAATTATTACAATCATAATACATTAAATAAAATAATGTGTAAAAAAAATTCTTTTTTTAAAAAAATGCTTTTATTGTAACAAAACCAGCCCCCTAAAAAGTAGAAAATAACTGTTATAAGATAAATGAAAATTGCGGAAATATTGTTAATGGAAATCTGGACAATTTAAGGCTTAAAAAATCGCAAACATTAAAAGAACCACATTAAGCAATTGAGGCTTAAACAAATCCGAAACATTAAAAGAACCTCAAATGCTTAGTGTGGTTCTCTTAATGTTTGCGATTTTTTTAAGCCTTAAATTGTCCAGATTTCCATTAACAATATTCCCGCAATTTTCATTTAAATATTCTTATTATTAATAAATAATAAGAATATTTATTAATGAAGATCACTTTATGACTGTAAATATTTTCAAAAATGATTGACTTTTTATACCTAATTTTCTTAAAAAATTCTACTAGATTTTGGATCTTCGTATCTAAACACTTTAATTACCGTCTGAATATATTTATTTTAAAAATTTTAATTACCTAGGAATATTTATTAAATTTCTGCTTTATTAATTTAATTAACAGTTTAAATTTATTATTTATTACTTATTTAAAAGCAAACATATAAAAGTAAATTGCGCATAAGAAAAATATTTTAGAAACATTTTTTTTAATCTTTATTGTTATCTTGTAAATTATGCTACATAATTTATGCAATAAATAAATGGAATAAATTGTCATCTTATTTTTTAAAAGATAAAGATTTTAGTTCTTTAATTTATTTAACAGTTTAAATTTATTATTTATTACTTATTTAAAAAAAAACATATAAAAGTAATTCGTGCATAAAAAAAATATTTTAGAAAGATGCATTTTTATTAATCTTTATTGTTATCTTGTAAATTAATTATCAGTTTAGATTTATTATTTATTACTTACTTTAAAAAAGTCATAAAGTAATTATACATAAAAACAGTCTTATAACCATACATTTTACTGAATCCTAATTAGTCTTATAAATTTTAGATTCGATGTTTTAATTCCGAATCGACCGGTAGCTTCAGACTTACGATACAGAATAATTGTACTTATTATTTTTATTTAATTTTTATCATTATCTTGTTTGGAATAAATTCTTAAGAATTTATTAAAATGATTATATGACAAGATAATGTAGCGCGTGTAAATTTATCTATTTGAATAAATTCAATATCTTATTTCAATATTTTATATTTTAAAATAATTAATAAGTGGGAAAATGGGAAAACTAAATTATTTCGTTCCCAATCAAAATGTCTACATTACAATTATGAATTATTTTTATCGAGAAATTTATGCGCGTGTAATAAAATATTTCCTTTTTTTAAACAATTTATATTTTTATTAATTACATTTTTACCAATCATAAATTTGACCAATCATATGTATATAATATGTATATGTATATATTTGACCAATCATATGTATATAAAAAATGAAAACAATCTACTGAGAAATCATGTTGATAATAATAAATCGGAAATTGAAATATTAAAACAAAATAAATATAATAAATTTCTCGAAATATCAGGAGTTGATATCAGGTCAAATACTCAGCCAGTAGAAATTGCCACAAATATTGCGAAAGATTTAGGAGTTCAACTGAAATCTGATGATATAAATTATGCGTATACAGCTAAAAATATGTCAAAAAATTCAGGTGAGCCACCGAATATTATTATTAAATTTAAAAACATTGAAGTAAAGAGAAAGATTCTAGCAGCAAAAAAAAATAAAACAATAAATAGCAATAATATCTTTCCCAATACAAGCAATGCTTTCCCAATACAAGTAAAATGAACGCCTAACATCATATTATAATCTACTATACAAAAAAGCCAGAGATCTTAAGAGACAAAGCAAAATCAAATTCACTTGGGTAAAGGAAGGAAAAGTTTTTGTAAGAGAAAAAGAGGATAGTAAAACTATTAGACTTTTTACAGATAAAGATTTTAAAAAATTCTATGTCAAATGCACATAACTTAGATTACATTAACTTGCCTTTATTTACTCAGGTTGAACAAGTAAGCGATATTGATGATGTGAAATTTGAAAAGCTTAACTCTTTAAAAATTATTTATATTAATATACGTAGTTTAAAATACAAATTGGATGAAATAGAATACATTCTAGATAGGTTACATTCAACAATCCACTTAATTATGTTCACTGAAACCTGGATTCAAGATGAGGAAATTGATATAGTAAACTTGAAAAATTACAATAAAATATTTTCATGCCGAAATAAAAAAAAGGGTGGAGGAGTAGGTTTATTTATTCACACTTCACTAGACTATGAATTAAAAAAAATTATTGCGACAATTTCAATAGTTTGATATATTTCAAAGTATTTTTATCAAAAAAAGAAACACTAGATATCTCATTAATATATAGACCACCACAAAATAGTAGCAATGATAGCATAAATTTCTTCAATATGATTGAAATGCATCTAGCAGAATTAGATAACAAAAATAGTGTAGTACTTGGTGATTTCAATTTCAATATCAGAAACTGCGTTGATAAATCAGTATCAGAATACAAAACAATTGTTGAATCAAATGGTTTCCATTTTTGTGACAACTCGATTACTAGACCAGCTTCTGGTACTTGTATAGATCATATTCTAATAAATAAAATAAAATGTTTAATAAATATTAAATATTTAGAAACTGATTTTACCGATCATAAACTAATTGTTGCAGAAATTAGTGAAAAGCAATTTGTAAACAACAATAAAACTATAAATGTGACAAGAAAAATAATAAATAAAAATGAGGTAAAAAATATGCTGTCAAATTGCAATATTGACACATCATCTGGGGATGCCAATCTAATTTATTTTAATTTAATTAATACTATTCAAACATGTTTGAATGACGCTACGACAGAAAAAACAATAAAACAAACAATGAAATATAGTAAACCGTGGATTGATTCCGAATGTATTCGATTAGTAAAAACCAAAAATTACTGGCATAAAAAGCACACTGCTAATTTAAATAATATATATTTTAAAGAAAAATACCATTATTGGTTAAATAAATTAACATTTACGAAAAGAACAAAACGTATAAATTATGATGCCGTAAAATTCAGTTCATGTTCTAACAATCAGAAAAAACTTTGGAATTTCGTTAGAGAAATAGTGACAGATAATGCTAATGGTAAAATAGTAAATGAATTCTGTAGCCAGAAAGCAGTAAATGGAAATGAAAATTTACTAAAAATTAATGATTTTAATAAATTATATAGCAATATTGGCAAAAATATGGCTCAACAATATGAATCTGTATATATGCCAGTAGTCAGAACTACAAAAATGTTCAGTTTTAAAGAAATAAATATAGATTCTACAAAAAAATTAATTGATAAACTATCTACAACCAATAGCGCTGGAGTCGATAATATCAACACTTCAACGATAAAATCATGTAAAAATGAATTGGCTGAATCAATAATGCATCTAATAAATGCCTCATTAAATCAAAGTTGTATGCCGAACGCACTAAAAACAAACAAAGTTATTCCAATATATAAAAAAGTTGGTGATAAATCTGATGTGAACAACTTTAGACCAATTTCTATTTCATCTATATTTAGTAAAATTATTGAAACATATGTACATAACCAAATAACTCAATATCTGCAAGAAAATAAATTGATGTGCGGATCCCAATAAAAAATCTTTTCCAGCTAAACATAAGATCATCAACATCAGAAATACACAAAAAATACAATATTCTAATGTTAAAAGATTTTATTAGCATGGTGCAAATTATTCAAGTCCACAAAATAAACAGAAATGAAATTAAATCCAATACAAAACTGGTAACAAATAATGAAATACTTAACTACGGTACTAGAAACGCCAATCAATTTAGGTACATCAGTGGATTGCGGTTAAATGGTCTTCAACCAATATTAAAATCTGCAGTCAAGAACTATAACAAATTATCAGATGATTTTAAATCACTAAATATAAATAAATTTAAAAAAAACAATTAAAGAAACTTACCTAGTCAACTATTAATTGATTTTTACACAAATGAAATATTTTGCTTTTTAACAACTCATTATTAGTTTTGCTTTTTTGTTCAACATGATTTGTTATGTCTCTGTTAAATTTAAATAGTATGTATAAAAATAGTTTTTGCTTTAACGTAGATTAATATTTTAATTTTTAATGCACAAAAAAAAAAAAAAAAAATTTATATAATTCTAAAAACTCTACACGAGCTTTATGCTCTTATTGAGAAAATTTTCAATAAATAAATAAATAAATAAAATAAATATATTATATAAGGTTATAATATATTTAAAGTATGTTATTAGTAGATATATTGCTACTTATAAGTCCCCCAACGTTAGTCTGAGGCGCCGACGAAGTTTCAATTACAATTACTTCTTCATATAAAATATTTTCTAAAATGAATTATAAGTAATACAATTAGTATAACACAAAAATTTACTATTATATTAATGCCATAATCTTGATATTTTTTGTTTAAAAAATCAATCCAATCTAATTGTAATTACCATTTAAACTGAACATTTTATATAGTTTGGTTTTCAAAGTTCTTATAACACGTTCAGCAATTCCAGCTTTTATTATTGTATCAGAATTACTATCAGGATTTTCTAACCATTTAAAATATTTGTAAGGTAAACATTCTTTTAGCGCGTACGCATACAAATTATTACAATCATAATACATTAAATAAAATAATATGTAAAAAAATTCTTTTTTAAAAAAAATGCTTTTATTGTAACAAAACCAGTCCCCTAAAAAGTAGAAAATAACTGTTATAAGATAAATCAAAATTGCGGGAATATTGTTAATGGAAATCTGGACAATTTAAGGCTTAAAAAAATCGCAAAAAAACCACCTCTAATACCACTTGTAATAAAATTATACATATCTGAATCTGTTAATAATTCTAACTCAATTTTGATAAATTTGAGCATAGCCTGCCAAGCTAGTCCAGGTGTTGTATAAATTTGAGCACTATCTAAATCGTATATTTGTTTAAAAGTTTTCCTAAAGTTCATAAACGTCTACCCATATCAAAACATAAATTTTTAAATACAAATTTAAATAATCTTCTAAATTTTGACAATTAAACGCAAACACATAAAGCATGCTCATAGTCGCTATCTGTACAAGCGGTATTTGTTAAATTGTTAAAAAATTATTTTGTGGTGGTAAACGCGTCTCTTTAAATTTGAACCAACTGTCTAAATAATTGTAAGGAAAAAATCCTTTTCGTCTTGCCAACTCAAATTGAATATCGGTTGAAAAATTTTTTTAAGTGATTATAAAACTATTCGAATCTAAGTTTTCAGCTAATTTTTCTAAACTTGTTGCCATAAAACGAAAAGAATCTAAAAATCTAATGTTAAAACATATCCCTTCACCTACATAAATTCGTTTGTTAAGATATATATATTTCTTTTTAATGGGTATAACATTAATTGGTCCTGTAATTTCATTTAGTTCTTTAAAGAAAAGATGACAATCATATTTTGAAAAATTATGAAAAAAAATTGGAAAAAATTGCAATCTCTATAATTCAAATTGCAACTTGAATGCGCCGGGCCACGATATTTACCAGTAAAATGACAGTGATCGCGAACCCTGTCCATAAAGTCTAATTGAGTTTTACAAATGTGACAATTGCGACTAGTAATAGGTATTACATTATCGTCATTTGGTAAAGGATCCATTGGTTTAGGTTTAAAAAAATATTGCAAATACAATTCTTTGCATTCATCTGCTAAAGATATAAAAAATTTTTTAGCGCAATTTTCACCAGTAAACGTAAAGTATTTATTTATGCGAGTATCAAATGCACAACTTATATAATAGGCCAATGCAACAGGTATATGTTTTTGTATATTAGTTGTTGACGATTGTTTCGAATTTGGAAAACAAGTGTCATAAGACTGCAACATACATTGATTCCGAATCTGCATATATAACAAATGGAACAGTTGTTTGCAAATTTCTATTTTTAAACTTTAAATATTTATCTTCATTTTCAGGCATTTTAATAACTACTTTATTACAGTAAGGAATATGCTGCTTTATTTTTTCATCAGAATGAAAATGTTGCAAACAAACTGAACACATATGCATTTTGCTATGAAATTTAGTAATCTGCGAACGTATAAGTTGCGATATATTTTTAATTAATACATAGTTATAAATTTCATTTTCTTGTAATAAAAGTAAATTAACATGATATTTTCTGTTTTCATGCTTAGAATGGTGGAAAGGTCCTACAATTTGCATTTGCTTTTTAATAATTTCAAAACCAAAAACATTGCAACTTATTTCAGGATTGAAAACTTCAAATTCGACAATGTCCTTATGATTAAGTGGAAATTCCAACCCTGAAAATTTAACAACTTTATTGCCTTAATTAATTTCAGGAGCTTCTATATTGCTCAACTTATAGGAATTTGTTCTCCCAGCATTAGTCGTTTGCGGTTGTAAAGCCGCACTTATGCACCATTTAAAACAGTAAGTGTCATTATTTTTAATATTTATACACGCTTTTTTTAATTCGATTATTTTTGGTAATTTTATATAACTTGAACCTCGAATTGGACAATATTTATTAATATTAATTTCGAGATGTTCAATTCGTATTAATGACCATCCAGAATCTTTTTCCTGAAATTCATCTGTCTTAGATGCAATAAGACTATACATAAGAGAGTCTATTATATTTTGCTAATTTTCTACTAACACCATTTGAGAATTAAAAGATTTTATAGCTAAATCTAACTCTTCTTCTTTTATTATTGTTTGAGGTTTTACATATTCTGCATATAAATCTAAATTATATTTAAAAGCTTTTTGCTCATTTAAACAATTTTTTAATAATTCCATAATATTATTATTATTTATTTTGAAAAGTTACTTATATCTAAATTTTCTTCTTGTTCATTTTCTATAGAATATGTAATAATTCTATTTTTAAAATAAGATTTTATATATTTTACATCATTATTTAATATTATCGTAGTATTTTTTTATGCAAATTTGTTTTAAGATGTGAAGACCATCTTGATTCTTCTACATTTTGTTTACAATCTTCACAAAATTTCAGATTTGGTTTGATTGTTGATACTCTTAGGTCAGATGTTGTTGCTTCAGTAATCGATGGTACATTTGTATCATCGGAATGATAACCAGTTACATGTTTAGTTAAACTTTTAATGTTAAAAATTTTTTGCCACACTTTTCACACAAAAATAGTTTTTCAACTTTTAAAGTTTTAATTTTGTAATTTTTTGTACATTTATATATATGATTTTCAAATATTTTAGATTTACTAAATCTAAGACCACATTTTTCACATAAAAACATTGTCAATTGTTATTTTCAATACATTCATCATATGTTTCTTTTGACACAAACTGTTTGAAATTTTCTAAAAAAACCACTTAAAAAGATGATGCGAGCCAGTAATTTTAAAAAATCTTTAATGTTTATTTCTTTATTTTTATATTGTTCTATTAAATTAAGACCGTTCTGATAACTATTTATACAATTATTTAACCTTTCTATTTCTAATTCAGAGTACACTTTATTCAATTTTAATTCATTTTCAAATTTGTAACATTCAAATTCTTCTTCTAACCGATCAATACAAGTTTTTAAATCTACGGCCCGCTACCAATATTGTGCCGCATAAGCAACCCACATTATGAATTTTCATTCGCACAAAGAAAAATTGAACGAAGGAGAGTTACTTTAAAAAAGTCAAAAGTAATTATACATAAAAACAGTCTTATAACCATACATTTTACTTAATCCTAATTAGTCTTATAAATTTTAGATTCGATGTTTTGCACGTATAAAAAAAAACAAAATCTTAGTTTTTTATATAAAAAATAATTTAATTAATTTTTATATTTATTTATTAAGGACCAATCAAAATAACTTTTACATATACATTTGACGACAACGATTTTAATTGCGATTCGACCGGTAGCTTCAGACTTACGATACAGAATAATTGTACTTATTATTTTTATTTAAGTTTTATCATTATCTTGTTTCGAATAAATTCTTAAGAATTTATTAAAATGATTATATGACAAAATAATGTAGCGCGTGTAAATTTATCTATTTGAATAAATTCAATATCTTATTTCAATATTTTATATTTTAAAATAATTAATAAGTGGGAAAAGAGGAAAACTAAATTTTTTCGTTCCCAATCAAAATGTCTACATTACAATTATGAAATATTTTTATCAAGAAATTTATGCACGTGTAATAAAATATTTCCTTTTTTAAACAATTTATATTTTTATTAATTACATTTTTACCAATCATAAATTTGACCAATCATATGTATATAATATATTATATAAGGTTATAATATATTTAAATTATGTTATTAATAGATATATTGCTACTTATAACTCGCCCACCGTTAGTCTGAGGCTCCGAAGAAGTTTCAATTACAATTACGATTTTTTTTTTGTATATAAAATATTTTCTAAAATGAATTATAAGTAATACAATTAGTAAAACACAAAAATTTACTATTATATTAATGCCATAATCTTGATATTTTTTGTTTAAAAAATCAATCCAATCTAATTGTAATTACCATTTAAACTGAACATTTTATATAGTTTGGTTTTCAAAGTTCTTATAACACGTTCAGCAATTCCAGCTTTTATTATTGTATCAGGATTACTATCAGGATTTTCTAACCATTTAAAATATTTGTAAGGTAAACATTCTTTTAGCGCGTACGCATACAAATTATTACAATCATAATACATTAAATAAAATAATATATAAAAAAAATCTTTTTTTAAAAAAAATGCTTTTATTGTAACAAAACCAGTCCCCTAAAAAGTAGAAAATAACTGTTATAAGATAAATTAAAATTGCGGGAATATTGTTAATGGAAATCTAGACAATTTAAGGCTTAAAAAAATCGCAAACATTAAAAGAACCACATTAAGCAATTGAGGCTTAAACAAATCCCAAACATTAAAAGAACCTCAAATTCTTAGTGTGGTTCTCTTAATGTTTGCGATTTTTTTAAGCCTTAAATTGTCCAGATTTCCATTAACAATATTCCCGCGAAACTTTTTATTTCGTACTCTTCAAGACCTTTCATTTGGTACCCCACATGATTTTTTGTATGATAGAGCCCACATTACCCCCGTTTTGGGCCTCGACATGACCTACGGCGCCCCACGAAATACTCCCCATTGAGATGTGCTCTTTAAGACCTTTCATTTGACACCCCACATGATTTTTTTTATTATAGGACCCAACATTGCCCCCGTTTTGCGCCTGACATGACCAACGGCACCCCCCGGACTACCGCTCAATGAGATGTACTCGTCAAGACCTTTCATTTGATACCCTACATGATTTTTTGTATTATGGAGCCCGACATTGCCCCAATTTGGGCCCGACATGATCCACGGCGCCCCCCGACTACCGTCCAATGATATGTACTCGTCAAGGCCTTTCATTTGATACCCCACATGGTGTTTTTGTTACATTCAAAAATTAAACGGCCCTCCGCGCCCCCTTCCCCCTCATCAAAAAGGCCCCAAATTTCTAGGGTACCAAGCCTTTGATGGCACGAGCTCAACTTCCAAATTTGAGCTCAATCGGTTCTGTCTGTCACGCTTTTTTACCATACATAGTAAAAAAGCGTGACAGAATGACATATAAATAAATAAACAGAGACCGGCAAGTTAATATAAAAGCATTTTAAATTTTAAAATGTACTTGGCTCTTCAGGTTTTTATTGATTTTCCATATATTTATTATTAGCAGCTGTATTTCGCAAAGAACATTGACTTATACCACCTCTAATACCACTTGTAATAAAATTATACATATCTGAATCTGTTAATAATTCTAACTCAATTTTGGTAAATTTGAGCATAGTCTGCCAAGCTAGTCCAGGTGTTGTATAAATTTGAGCACTATCTAAATCGTATATTTGTTTAAAAGTTTTCCTAAAGTTTTCATAAACGTCTACCCATATCAAAACATAAATTTTTAAATACAAATTTAAATAATCTTCTAAATTTTGACAATTAAACGCTTGCCAAACACATAAAGCATGCTCATAGTCGCTATCTGTACAAGCGGTATTCGTTAAATTGTTAAAAAAATATTTTGTGGTGGTAAACGCGTCTCTTTAAATTTTAACCAACTGTCTAAATAATTGTAAGGAAAAAATCCTTTTCGTCTTGCCAACTCAAATTGAATATCGGTTGAAAAATTTTTTTAAGTGATTATAAAACTATTCGAATCTAAGTTTTCAGCTAATTTTTCTAAACTTGTTGCCATAAAACGAAAAGACTCTAAAAATCTAATGTTAAAACATATCCCTTCACCTACATAAATTCGTTTGTTAAGATATATATATTTCTTTTTAATGGGTATAACATTAATTGGTCCTGTAATTTCATTTAGTTCTTTAAAGAAAAGATGACAATCATATTTTGAAAAATTATGAAAAAAAATTGGAAAAAATTGCAATCTCTATAATTCAAATTGCAACTTGAATGCGCCGGGCCACGATATTTACCAGTAAAATGACAGTGATCGCGAACCCTGTCCATAAAGTATAATTGAGTTTTACAAATGTGACAATTGCGACTAGTAATATGTATTACATTATCGTCATTTGTTAAAGGATCCATTGGTTTAGGTTTTAAAAATATTGCAAATACAATTCTTTGCATTCATCTGCTAAAGATATAAAAAATTTTTTAGCGTAATTTTCACCAGTAAACGTAAAGTATTTATTTAGGCGAGTATCAAATGCACAACTTATATAATAGGACAATGCAACAGGTATATGTTTTTGTATATTAGTTGTTGACGATTGTTTCGAATTTGGAAAACAAGTGTCATAAGACTGCAACATACATTGATTCCGAATCTGCATATATAACAAATGGAACAGTTGTTTGCAAATTTCTATTTTTAAACTTTAAATATTTATCTTCATTTTCAGGCATTTTAATAACTACTTTATTACAGTAAGGAATATGCTGCTTTATTTTTTCATCAGAATGAAAATGTTGCAAACAAACTGAACACATATGCATTTTGCTATGAAATTTAGTAATCTGCGAACGTATAAGTTGCGATATATTTTTAATTAATACATAGTTATAAATTTCATTTTCTTGTAATAAAAGTAAATTAACATGATATTTTCTGTTTTCATGCTTAGAATGGTGGAAAGGTCCTACAATTTGCATTTGCTTTTTAATAATTTCAAAACCAAAAACATTGCAACTTATTTCAGGATTGAAAACTTCAAATTCGACAATGTCCAACCCTGAAAATTTAACAACTTTATTGCCTAAATTAATTTCAGGAGCTTCTATATTGCTCAACTTATAGGAATTTGTTCTCCCAGCATTAGTCGTTTGCGGTTGTAAAGCCGCACTTATGCACCATTTAAAACAGTAAGTGTCATTATTTTTAATATTTATACACGCTTTTTTTAATTCGATTATTTTTGGTAATTTTATATAACTTGAACCTCGAATTGGACAATATTTATTAATATTAATTTCGAGATGTTCAATTCGTATTAATGACCATCCAGAATCTTTTTTCTGAAATTCATCTGTCTTAGATGCAATAAGACTATACATAAGAGAGTCTATTGTATTTTGCTAATTTTCTACTAACACCATTTGAGAATTAAAAGATTTTATAGCTAAATCTAACTCTTCTTCTTTTTTTATTGTTTGAGGTTTTACATATTCTGCATATAAATCTAAATTATATTTAAAAGCTTTTTGCTCATTTAAACAATTTTTTAATAAGTCCATAATATTATTATTATTTATTTTGAAAGTTACTTATATCTAAATTTTCTTCTTGTTCATTTTCTATAGAATATGTAATAATTCTACTTTTAAAATAAGATTTTATATATTTTACATCATTATTTAATATTACCGTAGTATTTTTTTGTGCAAATTTGTTTTAAGATGTGAAGACCATCTTGATTCTTCTACATTTTGTTTACAATCTTCACAAAATTTCAGATTTGGTTTGATTGTTGATACTCTTAGGTCAGATGTTGTTGCTTCAGTAATCGATGGTACATTTGTATCATCGGAATGATAACCAGTTACATGTTTAGTTAAATTTTTTAATGTTAAAGATTTTTTGCCACACTTTTCACACAAAAATAGTTTTTCAACTTTTAAAGTTTTAATTTTGTAATTTTTTGTACATTTATATATATGATTTTCAAATATTTTAGATTTACTAAATCTAAGACCACATTTTTCACATAAAAACATTGTCAATTGTTATTTTTAATACATTCATCATATGTTTCTTTTGACACAAACTGTTTGAAATTTTCTAAAAAAACCGCTTAAAAAGATGATGCGAGCCAGTAATTTTAAAAAATCTTTAATGTTTATTTCTTTATTTTTATATTGTTCTATTAAATTAAGACCGTTCTGATAACTATTTATACAATTATTTAACCTTTCTATTTCTAATTCAGAGTACACTTTATTCAATTTTAATTCATTTTCAAATTTGTAACATTCAAATTCTTCTTCTAACCGATCAATACAAGTTTTTAAATCTACGGCCCGCTACCAATATTGTGCCGCATAAGCAACCCACATTATGAATTTTCATTCGCACAAAGAAAAATTGAACGAAGGAGAGTTACTTTAAAAAAGTCAAAAGTAATTATACATAAAAACAGTCTTATAACCATACATTTTACTTAATCCTAATTAGTCTTATAAATTTTAGATTCGATGTTTTGCACGTATAAAAAAAAACAAAATCTTAGTTTTTTATATAAAAAATAATTTAATTAATTTTTATATTTATTTATTAAGGACCAATCAAAATAACTTTTACATATACATTTGACGACAACGATTTTAATTGCGATTCGACCGCTAGCTTCAAAATTATACATTTGACGACAACGATTTTAATTGCGATTCGACCGGTAGCTTCAGACTTACGATACAGAATAATTGTACTTATTATTTTTATTTAAGTTTTATCATTATCTTGTTTCGAATAAATTCTTAAGAATTTATTAAAATGATTATATGACAAAATAATGTAGCGCGTGTAAATTTATCTATTTGAATAAATTCAATATCTTATTTCAATATTTTATATTTTAAAATAATTAATAAGTGGGAAAAGAGGAAAACTAAATTTTTTCGTTCCCAATCAAAATGTCTACATTACAATTATGAAATATTTTTATCAAGAAATTTATGCACGTGTAATAAAATATTTCCTTTTTTAAACAATTTATATTTTTATTAATTACATTTTTACCAATCATAAATTTGACCAATCATATGTATATAATATATTATATAAGGTTATAATATATTTAAATTATGTTATTAATAGATATATTGCTACTTATAACTCGCCCACCGTTAGTCTGAGGCTCCGAAGAAGTTTCAATTACAATTACGATTTTTTTTTTGTATATAAAATATTTTCTAAAATGAATTATAAGTAATACAATTAGTAAAACACAAAAATTTACTATTATATTAATGCCATAATCTTGATATTTTTTGTTTAAAAAATCAATCCAATCTAATTGTAATTACCATTTAAACTGAACATTTTATATAGTTTGGTTTTCAAAGTTCTTATAACACGTTCAGCAATTCCAGCTTTTATTATTGTATTAGGATTACTATCAGGATTTTCTAACCATTTAAAATATTTGTAAGGTAAACATTCTTTTAGCGCGTACGCATACAAATTATTACAATCATAATACATTAAATAAAATAATATGTAAAAAAAATCTTTTTTTAAAAAAAATGCTTTTATTGTAACAAAACCAGTCCCCTAAAAAGTAGAAAATAACTGTTATAAGATAAATTAAAATTGCGGGAATATTGTTAATGGAAATCTGGACAATTTAAGGCTTAAAAAAATCGCAAACATTAAAAGAACCACATTAAGCAATTGAGGCTTAAACAAATCCCAAACATTAAAAGAACCTCAAATTCTTAGTGTGGTTCTCTTAATGTTTGCGATTTTTTTAAGCCTTAAATTGTCCAGATTTCCATTAACAATATTCCCGCGAAACTTTTTATTTCGTACTCTTCAAGACCTTTCATTTGGTACCCCACATGATTTTTTGTATGATAGAGCCCACATTACCCCCGTTTTGGGCCTCGACATGACCTACGGCGCCCCACGAAATACTCCCCATTGAGATGTGCTCTTCAAGACATTTCATTTGACACCCCACATGATTTTTTTTATTATAGGACCCAACATTGCCCCCGTTTTGCGCCTGACATGACCAACGGCACCCCCCGGACTACCGCTCAATGAGATGTACTCGTCAAGACCTTTCATTTGATACCCTACATGATTTTTTGTATTATGGAGCCCCACATTGCCCCAATTTGGGCCCGACATGATCCACGGCGCCCCCGACTACCGTCCAATGATATGTACTCGTCAAGGCCTTTCATTTGATACCCCACATGGTTTGTTACATTCAAAAATTAAACGGCCCTCCGCGCCCCCTTCCCCCTCATCAAAAAGGCCCCAAATTTCTAGGGTACCAAGCCTTTGATGGCACGAGCTCAACTTCCAAATTTGAGCTCAATCGGTTCTGTCTGTCACGCTTTTTTACCATACATAGTAAAAAAGCGTGACAGAATGACATATAAATAAATAAACAGAGACCGGCAAGTTAATATAAAAGCATTTTAAATTTTAAAATGTACTTGGCTCTTCAGGTTTTTATTGATTTTCCATATATTTATTATTAGCAGCTGTATTTCGCAAAGAACATTGACTTATACCACCTCTAATACCACTTGTAATAAAATTATACATATCTGAATCTGTTAATAATTCTAACTCAATTTTGGTAAATTTGAGCATAGTCTGCCAAGCTAGTCCAGGTGTTGTATAAATTTGAGCACTATCTAAATCGTATATTTGTTTAAAAGTTTTCCTAAAGTTTTCATAAACGTCTACCCATATCAAAACATAAATTTTTAAATACAAATTTAAATAATCTTCTAAATTTTGACAATTAAACGCTTGCCAAACACATAAAGCATGCTCATAGTCGCTATCTGTACAAGCGGTATTCGTTAAATTGTTAAAAAAATATTTTGTGGTGGTAAACGCGTCTCTTTAAATTTTAACCAACTGTCTAAATAATTGTAAGGAAAAAATCCTTTTCGTCTTGCCAACTCAAATTGAATATCGGTTGAAAAAATTTTTTAAGTGATTATAAAACTATTCGAATCTAAGTTTTCAGCTAATTTTTCTAAACTTGTTGCCATAAAACGAAAAGACTCTAAAAATCTAATGTTAAAACATATCCCTTCACCTACATAAATTCGTTTGTTAAGATATATATATTGCTTTTTAATGGGTATAACATTAATTGGTCCTGTAATTTCATTTAGTTCTTTAAAGAAAAGATGACAATCATATTTTGAAAAATTATGAAAAAAAATTGGAAAAAATTGCAATCTCTATAATTCAAATTGCAACTTGAATGCGCCGGGCCACGATATTTACCAGTAAAATGACAGTGATCGCGAACCCTGTCCATAAAGTCTAATTGAGTTTTACAAATGTGACAATTGCGACTAGTAATATGTATTACATTATCGTCATTTGTTAAAGGATCCATTGGTTTAGGTTTTAAAAATATTGCAAATACAATTCTTTGCATTCATCTGCTAAAGATATAAAAAATTTTTTAGCGCAATTTTCACCAGTAAACGTAAAGTATTTATTTAGGCGAGTATCAAATGCACAACTTATATAATAGGACAATGCAACAGGTATATGTTTTTGTATATTAGTTGTTGACGATTGTTTCGAATTTGGAAAACAAGTGTCATAAGACTGCAACATACATTGATTCCGAATCTGCATATATAACAAATGGAACAGTTGTTTGCAAATTTCTATTTTTAAACTTTAAATATTTATCTTCATTTTCAGGCATTTTAATAACTACTTTATTACAGTAAGGAATATGCTGCTTTATTTTTTCATCAGAATGAAAATGTTGCAAACAAACTGAACACATATGCATTTTGCTATGAAATTTAGTAATCTGCGAACGTATAAGTTGCGATATATTTTTAATTAATACATAGTTATAAATTTCATTTTCTTGTAATAAAAGTAAATTAACATGATATTTTCTGTTTTCATGCTTAGAATGGTGGAAAGGTCCTACAATTTGCATTTGCTTTTTAATAATTTCAAAACCAAAAACATTGCAACTTATTTCAGGATTGAAAACTTCAAATTCGACAATGTCCTTATGATTAAGTGGAAATTCCAACCCTGAAAATTTAACAACTTTATTGCCTAAATTAATTTCAGGAGCTTCTATATTGCTCAACTTATAGGAATTTGTTCTCTGAGCATTAGTCGTTTGCGGTTGTAAAGCCGCAATTATGCACCATTTAAAACAGTAAGTGTCATTATTTTTAATATTTATACACGCTTTTTTTAATTCGATTATTTTTGGTAATTTTATATAAGTTGAACCTCGAATTAGACAATATTTATTAATATTAATTTCGAGATGTTCAATTCATATTAATGACCATCCAGAATCTTTTTCCTGAAATTCATCTGTCTTAGATGCAATAAGACTATACATAAGAGAGTCTATTATATTTTGCTAATTTTCTACTAACACCATTTGAGAATTAAAAGATTTTATAGCTAAATCTAACTCTTCTTCTTTTATTATTGTTTGAGGTTTTACATATTCTGCATATAAATCTAAATTATATTTAAAAGCTTTTTGCTCATTTAAACAATTTTTTAATAATTCCATAATATTATTATTATTTATTTTGAAAAGTTACTTATATCTAAATTTTCTTCTTGTTCATTTTCTATAGAATATGTAATAATTCTATTTTTAAAATAAGATTTTATATATTTTACATCATTATTTAATATTATCGTAGTATTTTTTTATGCAAATTTGTTTTAAGATGTGAAGACCATCTTGATTCTTCTACATTTTGTTTACAATCTTCACAAAATTTCAGATTTGGTTTGATTGTTGATACTCTTAGGTCAGATGTTGTTGCTTCAGTAATCGATGGTACATTTGTATCATCGGAATGATAACCAGTTACATGTTTAGTTAAACTTTTAATGTTAAAAATTTTTTGCCACACTTTTCACACAAAAATAGTTTTTCAACTTTTAAAGTTTTAATTTTGTAATTTTTTGTACATTTATATATATGATTTTCAAATATTTTAGATTTACTAAATCTAAGACCACATTTTTCACATAAAAACATTGTCAATTGTTATTTTTAATACATTCATCATATGTTTCTTTTGACACAAACTGTTTGAAATTTTCTAAAAAAACCGCTTAAAAAGATGATGCGAGCCAGTAATTTTAAAAAATCTTTAATGTTTATTTCTTTATTTTTATATTGTTCTATTAAATTAAGACCGTTCTGATAACTATTTATACAATTATTTAACCTTTCTATTTCTAATTCAGAGTACACTTTATTCAATTTTAATTCATTTTCAAATTTGTAACATTCAAATTCTTCTTCTAACCGATCAATACAAGTTTTTAAATCTACGGCCCGCTACCAATATTGTGCCGCATAAGCAACCCACATTATGAATTTTCATTCGCACAAAGAAAAATTGAACGAAGGAGAGTTACTTTAAAAAAGTCATAAAGTAATTATACATAAAAACAGTCTTATAACCATACATTTTACGTAATCCTAATTAGTCTTATAAATTTTAGATTCGATGTTTTGCACGTATAAAAAAAAACAAAATCTTAGTTTTTTATATAAAAAATAATTTAATTAATTTTTATATTTATTTATTAAAGACCAATCAAAATAACTTTTACATATACATTTGACGACAACGATTTTGATTGCGATTCGACCGGTAGCTTCAAAATTATACATTTGACGACAACGATTTTAATTGCGATTCGACCGGTAGCTTCAGACTTACGATACAGAATAATTGTACTTATTATTTTTATTTAAGTTTTATCATTATCTTGTTTCGAATAAATTCTTAAGAATTTATTAAAATGATTATATGACAAAATAATGTAGCGCGTGTAAATTTATCTATTTGAATAAATTCAATATCTTATTTCAATATTTTATATTTTAAAATAATTAATAAGTGGGAAAAGAGGAAAACTAAATTATTTCGTTCCCAATCAAAATGTCTACATTACAATTATGAAATATTTTTATCAAGAAATTTATGCACGTGTAATAAAATATTTCCTTTTTTAAACAATTTATATTTTTATTAATTACATTTTTACCAATCATAAATTTGACCAATCATATGTATATAATATATTATATAAGGTTATAATATATTTAAATTATGTTATTAATAGATATATTGCTACTTATAACTCGCCCACGTTAGTCTGAGGCTCCGAAGAAGTTTCAATTACAATTACGATTTTTTTTTGTATATAAAATATTTTCTAAAATGAATTATAAGTAATACAATTAGTAAAACACACAAAATTTACTATTATATTAATGCCATAATCTTGATATTTTTTGTTTAAAAAATCAATCCAATCCAATTGTAATTACCATTTAAACTGAACATTTTATATAGCTTGGTTTTCAAAGTTCCAGCTTTTATTATTGTATCAGGATTACTATCAGGATTTTCTAACCATTTAAAATCTTTGTAAGGTAAACATCCTTTTAGCGCGTACGCATACAAATTATTACAATCATAATACATTCAAAATGTACTTGGCTCTTCGGGTTTATATTGATTTTCCATATATTTATTATTAGCAGCTGTATTTCGCAAAGAACATTGACTTATACCACCACTAATACCACTTGTAATAAAATTATACATATCTGAATCTGTTAATAATTCTAACTCAATTTTGGTAAATTTGAGCATAGCCTGCCAAGCTAGTCCAGGTGTTGTATAAATTTGAGCACTATCTAAATCGTATATTTGTTTTAAAGTTTTCCTAAAGTTTTCATAAACGTCTACCCATATCAAAACATAAATTTTTAAATACAAATTTAAATAATCTTCTAAATTTTGACAATTAAACGCTTGCCAAACACATAAAGAATCTAAAAATCTAATGTTAAAACATATCCCTTCACCTACATAAATTCCTTTGTTAAAATATATATATTTCTTTTTTAATGGGTATAACATTAATTGGTCCTGTAATTTCATTTAGTTCTTTAAAGAAAATATGACAATCATATTTTGAAAAATTATGAAAAAAAATTGGAAAAAATTGCAATATCTATAATTCAAATTGCAACTTGAATGCGCCGGGCCAGTAAAATGACAGTGATCGCGAACCCTGTCCATAAAGTCTAATTGAGTTTTACAAATGTGACAATTGCGACTAGTTATATGTATTACATTATCGTCATTTGTTAAAGGTTTAGGTTTAAAAAAATATTGCAAATTGGTTTAGGTTTAAAAAAATATTGCAAATACAATTCATTGCATTCATCTGCTAAAGATATAAAAAATTTTTTAGCGCAATTTTCACCAGTAAACGTAAAGTATTTATTTAGGCTAGTATCAAATGAACAACTTATATAATAGGCAAATGCAACAGGTATATGTTTTTGTATATTAGTTGTTGACGATTGTTTCGAATTTGGAAAACAAGTGTCATAAGACTGCAACATTGATTCCGAATCTGCATATATAACAAATGGAACAGTTGTTTGCAAATTTCTATTTTTAAACTTTAAATATTTATCTTCATTTTCAGGCATTTTAATAACTACTTTATTACAGTAAAGAATATGCTGCTTTATTTTTTTCATCAGAATGAAAATGTTGCAAACAAACTGAACACATGCATTTTGCTATGAAATTTAGTAATCTGCAAACGTATAAGTTGCGATATATTTTTAATTAATACATAGTTATAAATTTCATTTTCTTGTAATAAAAGTAAATTAACATGATATTTTCTGTTTTCATGCTTAGAATGGTGGAAAGGTCCGACAATTTGCATTTGCTTTTTAATAATTTCAAAACCAAAAACATTGCAACTTATTTTAGAATTGAAAACTTAAAATTCGACAATGTCCTTATGATTAAGTGGAAATTCCAACCCTGAAAATTTAACAACTTTATTGCCTAAATTAATTTCAGGAGCTTCTATATTGCTCAACTTATAGGAATTTGTTCTCTGAGCATTAGTCGTTTGCGGTTGTAAAGCCGCAATTATGCACCATTTAAAACAGTAAGTGTCATTATTTTTAATATTTATACACGCTTTTTTTAATTCGATTATTTTTGGTAACTTTATATAAGTTGAACCTCGAATTGGACAATATTCATTAATATTAATTTCGAGATGTTCAATTCGTATTAATGACCATCCAGAATCTTTTTCCTGAAATTCATTCACTTAGATGCAATAAGACTATACATTGAATCTAAAGAGTCTATTATATTTTGCTCATTTTCTACTAACACCATTTGAGAATTAAAAGATTTTATATCTAAATCTAACTCTTCTTCTTTTATTATTGTTTGAGGTTTTACATATTCTGCATATAAATCTAAATTATATTTAAAAGCTTTTTGCTCATTTAAACAATTTTTTAATAATTCCATAATATTATTATTATTTATTTTGAAAAGTTACTTATATCTAAATTTTCTTCTTGTTCATTTTCTATAGAATATGTAATAATTCTATTTTTAAAATAAGATTTTATATATTTTACATCATTATTTAATATTACCGTAGTATTTTTTTATGCAAATTTGTTTTAAGATGTGAAGACCATCTTGATTCTTCTACATTTTGTTTACAATCTTCACAAAATTTCAGGTTTGGTTTGATTGTTGATACCCTTAGGTCAGATGTTGCTTCAGTAATCGATGGTACATTTGTATCATCGAAATGATAACCAGTTTACATGTTTAGTTAAATTTTTTAATGTTAAAATTTTTTTGCCGCTCTTCACACAAAAATAGTTTTTCAACTTTTAAAGTTTTATTTTTGTAATTTTTTGTACATTTATATATACGATTTTCAAATATTTTAGATTTACTAAATCTAAGACCACATTTTTCATATAAAAACATTGTTAATTGTTATTTTTAATACATTCATCATATGTTTCTTTTGAAACAAACTGTTTGAAATTTTCTAAAAAAAACGCTTAAAAAAATTATGCTAGCCAGTAATTTAAAAAAATCTTTAATGTTTATTTCTTTATTTTTATATTGTTCTATTAAATTAAGACCGTTCTGATAACTATTTATACAATTATTTAACCTTTCTATTTCTAATTCACAGTACACTTTATTCAATTTTAATTCATTTTCAAATTTGTAACATTTAAATTCTTCTTCTAACCGATCAATACAAGTTTTTAAATCTACGGCCCGCTCCCAATATTGTGCCGCATAAGCAACCCACATTATGAATTTTCATTCGCACAAAGAAAAATTGAACGAAGGAGAGTTAAATTGATCACGACCTAAATATTTCATATTAATATTTGTATTTTGAGTATCTATATTTTCTTAATTTCTTCAATTATAGAATAAAATTTTCTAGGTAACCAATATTTAAATCCTGCTTCTAATTCTACCAAAACACTTTTATTCACAGCGTTTTTAAATTGTACGTTTTTCACTGATAAATTTATAATTTTGTAAGTTTTATCTATTTCAAGTTATGATGTTTTAAGGACTTTATTTTCAAAAATATTATTACATGTGTTCAGCATTGATACTAAATTTTGATCCATTTTAGTTTTTTGTAAAATTGTTCTAAGAATATTTATTAATGAAGATCACTTTATGACTGTAAATATTTTCAAAAATGATTGACTTTTTATACCTAATTTTCTGAAAAAATTCTACTAGATTTTAGATCATCGTATCTAAAAATTTTAATTACCGTCTGAATATATTTATTTTAAAAATTTTAATTACCTAGGAATATTTATTAAATTTCTGCTTTATTCTGCTTTATTTAACTAACAGTTTAAATTTATTATTTATTACTTATTTAAAAACAAACATATAAAAGTAATTTGCGCATAAAAAAAATATTTTAGAAACATGCATTTTTATTAATCTTTATTGTTATTTAACAGTTTAAATTTATTATTTATTCAAATTATTTAAAAAAAACATATAAAAGTAATTCGTGCATAAAAAAAATATTTTAGAAACATCCATTTTTATTAATCTTTATTGTTATCTTGTAAATTAATTATCAGTTTAGATTTATTATTTATTACTTACTTTAAAAAGTCATAAAGTAATTATACATAAAAATACGATATACAAACCCCGGGTTTGTCAAAAGAACATTTCCTCAAAATCGCCACATGCAGAACTATGAGCTATTCTAAAATAATGGGAATTCCTATACGTGCATATTGTGCAGTTTTAGTAGTATTTTCAATGTACTATAATATTGTGCAGTTTTAGTAGTAAATATTGTGCAGTTCTAGTAGTATTTTCAATGTACTATACATAGGAAAGATAAAAAATGATATGGTAAATATAGGTAAAAAATGTGTCCCTGGTTGATTTTATTAATTTTTTTTCCTTGCAAGTTTATTATTCCAACAAAATACATATATATAAACTTATCATTTAAGTTTTCCCTAATTTTGCTTTTAATTGAACCACAAACTAAATAACTCTATACAGACGATTATATTAGAATATCATTTTTGTCTCCACTGATATTTTTCAAATAAAAATTTATCGACTTAGCGCAGCTCCATTATATATGTATTGTAAAAGTAAAAATACTCTACCTACAAATTGTTCTCATTAGTCATTAGATTTGATTTTTCTTTTTGCAAAAGAGAGAGAAATGAACTTTGAGAGAATCCAGAGAAAATGGAAAAATAAGTTTTGCACTCAATTGTAATGCAATAATACATAAATCATATTTGAGTTCAAAAAGTAAATAAATAAAAAAGTTAATAAGTTGTAAGTTTTTTAAGAAAATTTGTCAAATTTTCAATAAAGTTTTATATTGTGAAAGAAATTTGTTTTTATAAATTTTCAATTAATCTTATTTACTGTCAAAACAGTGAAAATTTTTTAAAAATTATTGTTACAGGTATTATTTCTTAATCATTTTTGTTATATTTTAAACTATTTATGAATAAATAGGTATAAATATGGAGCACCCAATTAAAAAATTAAATAAATTATTACCAGGCAATAAATGTGCTATTTCATCTTGCGGAATGACCAAAAGAAAAAATGAAAATTTAAAATTTTTTAGATTTCCACAAAATGCTGAAATACTTCCCTTTTGGTTATTTGCAAGCAAAATACTTGCGGTAGATGCAAAAAAATTGCGTATATGTAGTAAACATTTTGAATCGAAATGTTTTGGCAAAAAATATTTGAAAAAAGGTGCTATCCCTACATTGCTTTTAGGAAATGTAAACGAAATAAATGAAGTTTCTAATGTAAATGTTAATGAATACGATTTTGATTTAAATGAAATTGTAGAAACTACTTTTGAATACCGTAATAATCCACCACCATTATCACCTGAAATATATGAACAGGTAGAGCAGAGTAATGATTGTAATTTAAATGTTAATGAATACGATTTTAATGTAAATGAAATTGAAGAATTTGCTTTTGAATACCGTTATAATCCACCACCATTATCACCTGATATATATGAACAGGTAGAGCAGAGTAATGATTTTTGCAATAACTGTATTAAAAGAATTAAAGCCGAAACAATGTATCAAAAACTCTTGGCACGAAAATACAAAATAATTGAAAAATTAAGTATCAATATTAAAAAATGTAATAAGATTATTACTAATTTAAGATTAAAAGCTAGACGTGTAAAAGTAAAGAAATTACTAATTAAAAGAAAAAAATTCTGTAACCTCAAAAATAAAATTAATAATTTAAATAATGTCTCTTCCAGTAGTAAAATATTTTGTAATATGTTATTAAGGCAAAAAAACAAAAATTATACTATGGAAGAAAAATCTTTGGCTCAAAGCTTAAATTTAAGATCTGCAAGAACATACAATTATTTAAGAAATATTTTGCACTTCCAATTGCCATCAAAATCTTCTTTATATAATTGGGCGCCAATAAAGTACCTAAGACCAGGTGAAAATGAATGCTTAATAGAAAATTTAAGAAATGCTGTCAAAGAATTGGACGTAAAATCTAAAATTGCAGTGTTTATGTTTGATGAAATGATGATTAAGAAGGATTTAATTTATAATATGCATTATGATGAAATTCAAGGCTTTGCAGATACTGGTCTACAACGACAGAAAAAATTGGCTAAATATGTTTGTGTTTTTCAGGTTAGTAAAGGAATTCTTTCAAATTGGTTATTCTGCGACTAGTACTGGCTACATGTTTATGATTTTCAGATTAGAGGATTATTTTCAAATTGGAAATATGTTATGGGTTATTCTGCGACTAGTAACGGTTTATGTTGTGATGAGCTGGCTAAACAAATTACTATGTATATAAAATTAGCTATAAGTTTAGGATTAAATATTAAAATAGTTACATGTGATCAAGGATCTAGTAATAGGAGCTTATATAGGAAATTAGGTGTAACAAAAGAATGTCCGTTTTTGTATATTGATTGCCAAAAAATCTTTGCCATATATGACTATCCGCATTTAATTAAGTCTTTTCGCAACACTTTAATAAAAGATGACATTAAAACTCCTGATGGCAATGTTTCCTGGAATATTATTAAACAAATGTTCAATATAGATTCATCAAGCTGTACCAGAATGGCACCTAAGTTGACACTAAAACATATTTATCCTAACACTTTTGATAAAATGAGAGTTAGTTATGCAACACAAATATTTAGCCGAACTTGTTCAGCCACAATTAAAACTATGGTACAAGCAGGTAAATTTAATAATAATAATGATTGTGCCAAAGCCACTGCCAACTTTATTGAAAAAATTGATAAATTATTTGATGCTTTAAATAGTAAAAGATTATATGATTCTAATCCAAATAGCAATGCCTTGCAAATAAATAATAATATTTACAAATATTTACAGGTAAGATTAATAAATTAATAATAACCAAATTTATTTAATACTACTACTCTTTTCACTCTTTAAAAATTTTGAAAGTTGTTCAACATAGTATTTTATAATTTTTTAAATTTATTTATTTATAAAATATCTTATAAAATAAATAAATAGCCTTGATTAGATAATTTAATACACATAACTTTTTTTTTGTAAACATAATTTGTTTAGTTATTAAAATTTATTGACTATCAAAAATCTAAAATTTGATTTTAATTTTATCTCTAACAAAATAATTTTTGTATTTATATATTTTAAATATTTTTGAATGAGTGAAATTTTGTAGAAACAAACTGAAATTTTCTACAATTTGTTACCCTTATTTTAGGAAATGATATCTTATTTAGAAAGTATATCAGAAAAATTGAATAAATCCATCCATTGCTTTAAAGGAATGATACAAACCATTAGGGGGATTCTTTTATTGGCAGCTGAAATTTTAGTAGAGGACGATGTTTTTTTTATTATTGTGTCTAGAATAAATCAAGACTCACTAGAAAATTTTTTCTCATTAGTAAGGTCTAGAATTACTAATAATGTCAATCCGTCTTTATATGAATTTAACAACATAGTTGCAAAAATTTTAACCATAAGGCTGTTAAATGATCATTCTGAATCAGCGAATTGTGAGAATGATTATGCTGATTTACTTTTAGCTGATATATCCATGGGAGATTCAATTAGTGATGACAAGAAAGATAAAGAAGAAGTTAATGATTCAGTTCAGAAAAATTCAATTTATTTTAATGATGAATCTATTTTTAAAGAGGATATACCAATCAATATATCAAACAATATTATTGAAGTTAATTCAATCAAATATGTTTGTGGATATATCATTTTCAAAATATTAAATAAAATAAAATGCGAAAATTGTAAATATATTTTGACAAAAGAAAGCCAAAATTATAATCTTAATTCAGAGTGGTTCCTTTTCAATAAAAATTATTCGCAAACTAATTTTGTTTTACAAGTACCATCAGAATTATTTTATGAGGTTTGTAATCATATTTGATTAATTTTTTGTTGATACATTTTTTCACAAAATTTTTTTAACTTAGATTTCTGCATATCATGTTAAAGTTTTTGATAAATTTTTCTTATTAAATAATTGTACGACTAATATAAGAAAAAAAATTGTGGAAATTTGTATACAGGAAACAAATAAGTCTGAAAAATTTCATGAATGGTTTTCTGATGGGCCATGTTTAAATCATCGGCAGGATATTCTTGAATTTTTAATTTTGCTTTTATTGAGAAAACATTCTACATGGCTTAGAGAAAAACTTGACAAAGAAGAATTTTACAAAAAGAAGAACGCAAGAATAAAAAGAAAAGCTAACGAAAATAATAATAATAGAAAGTTAAAAATTATGAAAGCTTAGCATTTCTTTAAATTCCATAATATTTCCAAAAAGTTAAAAAAAAATCAATAAAAGTTTTTTTCAATATAACTATATTATATATAAGTTCTTTCTTTTTAAATAAAATAGAAAGTTAAAAATTATGAAAGCTTAGCATTTCTTTAAATTCCCTAATATTTTCAAATAGTTAAAAAAAAATCTTAGTAAAAAAAAAACAAGTACCTACACACATATTTGTTCATTAAAATATCGTGAAATGAATAATGAAAAATATTTTTTTTCAATTCTCATTTATTTTATTATGAAAATTACACAACAAACAAAGCCAAAACAAATTTTCTCATAATTCATATCAATTCATAATCATACATATATTTGTTTTCTCACTATAGATAGAGAAAGACAGTTTTATGTGTATGTATTTAAAATATTTTTATGGAGCTAGAGATTTTTTCAATTTTGTTCTAGGCATAAAAACGACAAAAATTTTATTCTAATATAATCGTCTGTATAGAGTTATTTAGTTTGTGATTGAACATATAATGTGATATGAAATAATATCCAATATTCCACGTATATAGCTCCTAAAAATATGCAAAATGTTCGTTTTTTGCAAAATTTTACATGATTAAGAATTTTGATTAATTATAAGTGTGAGGCAAATGACTATAATTTATTAATTAATGCACTTTAAAGAAATATGATTTTCGAAACTTTTCTCAATATTTGTTTTTAAAAATATTGTGCAGTTATAATTTTACAAGTAAATTAAAAATGTAATTTTTTGATTTTCGAAGGGCCACAACGGAAAGGGGAGGGGAGATACGGATACAATTTATTCAGAGACTCTAGTTATTTTTTAGATATCTCTTTGGTACATAAATTTCAGCCTTCTATAATAAGTAGTTTGGGAAATACAGGGTGTTAAAAAAACTAAAAAAAGTTGTATGAAGATAACGGTATTTTTATACATCAAAGAATTAAAATTTAAAAAATTTGTTTATTTCACAAAAAAGATAAAAGATTTTCCTATCTTATAGCTTTTACAGACCTCAAAAATTTTTATTGGTTTAAAAGTTATTAGATGTTAAATATAGGCAATTTTCGAACTTGGATGGGGAATAACTCAGAGGGGAAAAGAGATAGAAGAAAATTTTGTTCTACTGGACCTATTATTTTATTACTATCTATCTATGGTCAAAATTCACTCTATCTTAAAATATGTAGAAGTTTGTGTAAACGGACGGACGGACAGACAGACGGACAGACGGACAGACAGAGTGAAACTAATATACACATTTCTTCCAATTTGGTTGGAAATGTGCTAAAAACAGTCTTATTACCATACATTTTACTTAATCCTAATTAGTTTTATAAATTTTAGATTCGATGTTTTGCACGTATAAAAAAAACACAAAATCTTAGTTTTTTATATAAAAAATAATTTAATTAATTTTTATATTTATTTATTAAGGACCAATCAAAATAACTTTTACATATACTTTTGACGACAACGATTTTAATTGCGATTCGACCGGTAGCTTCAAAATTATACATTTCAAGACACCGATTTTAATTGCGATTCGACCGGTAGCTTCAGACTTACGATACAGAATAATTGTACTTATTATTTTTATTTAAGTTTTATCATTATCTTGTTTCGAATAAATTCTTAAGAATTTATTAAAATGATTATATGACAAAATAATGTAGCGCGTGTAAATTTATCTATTTGAATAAATTCAATATCTTATTTCAATATTTTATATTTTAAAATAATTAATAAGTGTGAAACTAAATTATTTCGTTCGCAATCAAAATGTCTACATTACAATTATGAATTATTTTTATCAAGAAATTTATGCACGTGTAATAAAATATTTCCTTTTTTAAACAATTTATATTTTTATTAATTACATTTTTACCAATCATAAATTTGACCAATCATATGTATATAATATATTATATAAGGTTATAATATGTTTAAATTATGTTATTAATAGATATATTGCTACTTATAACTCGCCCACCGTTAGTCTGAGGCTCCGACGAAGTTTCAATTACAATTACGATTTTTTTTTTTTGTATATAAAATATTTTCTAAAATGAATTATAAGTAATACAATTAGTAGAACACAAAAATTTACTATTATATTAATGCCATAATCTTGATATTTTTTGTTTAAAAAATCAATCCAATACAATTGTAATTACCATTTAAGATTTAAACTGAACATTTTATATAGTTTGGTTTTCAAAGTTCTTATAACACGTTCAGCAATTCCAGCTTTTATTATTGTATCAGGATTACTATCAGGATTTTCTAACCATTTAAAATCTTTGTAAGGTAAACATCCTTTTAGCGCGTACGCATACAAATTATTACAATCATAATACATTCAAAATGTACTTGGCTCTTCGGGTTTATATTGATTTTCCATATATTTATTATTAGCAGCTGTATTTCGCAAGGAACATTGACTTATACCACCTCTAATACAACTTGTAATAAAATTATACATATCTGAATCTGTTAATAATTCTAACTCAATTTTGGTACATTTGAGCATAGCCTGCCAAGCTAGTCCAGGTTTTGTATAAATTTGAGCACTATCTAAATCGTATATTTGTTTAAAAGTTTTCCTAAAGTTTTCATAAACGTCTACCCATATCAAAACATAAATTTTTAAATACAAATTTAAATAATCTTCTAAATTTTGACAATTAAACGCTTGCCAAACACATAAAGCATGCTCATAGTCGCTATCTGTACAAGCGGTATTCGTTAAATTGTTAAAAAAATATTTTGTGGTGGTAAACGCGTCCCTTTAAATTTTAACCAACTGTCTAAATAATTGTAAGGAAAAAATCCTTTTCGTCTTGCCAACTCAAATTGAATATCGGTTGAAAAATTTTAAGTGATTATAAAACTATTCGAATCTAAGTTGTCAGCTAATTTTTCTAAACTTGTTGCCATAAAACGAAAAGAATCTAAAAATCTAATGTTAAAACATATCCCTTCACCTACATAAATTCCTTTGTTAAAATATATATATTTCTTTTTTAATTGGTATAACATTAATTGGTCCTGTAATTTCATTTAGTTCTTTAAAGAAAATATGACAATCATATTTTGAAAAATTATGAAAAAAAATTGGAAAAAATTGCAATATCTATAATTCAAATTGCAACTTGAATGCGCCGGGCCACGATATTTACCAGTAAAATGACAGTGATCGCGAACCCTGTCCATAAAGTCTAATTGAGTTTTACAAATGTGACAATTGCGACTAGTAATATGTATTACATTATCGTCATTTGTTAAAGGATCCATTGGTTTAGGTTTAAAAAAATTTTGCAAATACAATTCTTTGCATTCATCTGCTAAAGATATAAAAAATTTTGTAGCGCAATTTTCACCAGTAAACGTAAAGTATTTATTTAGGCTAGTATCAAATGAACAACTTATATAATAGGCAAATGCAACAGGTATATGTTTTGGTATATTAGTAGTTGACGATTGTTTCGAATTTGGAAAACAAGTGTCATAAGACTGCAACATTGATTCCGAATCTGCATATATAACAAATGGAACAGTTGCTTGCAAATTTCTATTTTTAAACTTTAAATATTTATCTTCATTTTCAGGCATTTTAATAACTACTTTATTACAGTAAGGAATATGCTGCTTTATTTTTTCATCAGAATGAAAATGTTGCAAACAAACTGAACACATGCATTTTGCTATGAAATTTAGTAATCTGCAAACGTATAAGTTGCGATATATTTTTAATTAATACATAGTTATAAATTTCATTTTCTTGTAATAAAAGTAAATTAACATGATATTTTCTGTTTTCATGCTTAGAATGGTGGAAAGGTCCGACAATTTGCATTTGCTTTTTAATAATTTCAAAACCAAAAACATTGCAACTTATTTCAGGATTGAAAACTTCAAATTCGACAATGTCCTTATGATTAAGTGGAAATTCCAACCCTGAAAATTTAACAACTTTATTGCCTAAATTAATTTCAGGAGCTTCTATATTGCTCAACTTATAGAAATTTATTCTCTGAGCATTAGTCGTTTGCGGTTGTAAAGCCGCAATTATGCACCATTTAAAACAGTAAGTGTCATTATTTTTAATATTTATACACGCTTTTTTTAATTTGATTATTTTTGGTAATTTTATATAAGTTGAACCTCGAATTGGACAATATTTATTAATATTAATTTCTAGATGTTCAATTCGTATTAATGACCATTCAGAATCTTTTTCCTGAAATTCATCTGTCTTAGATGCAATAAGACTATACATTTTCTCTCTCTTCTTCTTTTATTATTGTTTGAGGTTTTACATATTCTGCATATAAATCTAAATTATATTTAAAAGCTTTTTGCTCATTTAAACAATTTTTTAATAATTCCATAATATTATTATTATTTATTTTGAATAGTTACTTATATCTAAATTTTCTTCTTGTTAATTTTCTATAGAATATGTAATAATTCTATTTTTAAAATAAGATTTTATATATTGTACATCATTATTTAATATTACCGTAGTATTTTTTTATGCAAATTTGTTTTAAGATGTGAAGACCATCTTGATTCTTCTACATTTTGTTTACAATCTTCACAAAATTTCAGATTTGGTTTGATTGTTGATACTCTTAGGTCAGATGTTGCTTCAGTAATCGATGGTACATTTGTATCATCGGAATGATAACCAGTTACATGTTTAGTTAAATTTTTTAATGTTAAAAATTCTTTGCCACTCTTCACACAAAAATAGTTTTTCAACTTTAAAGTTTTAATTTTGTAATTTTTTGTACATTTATATATATGATTTTCAAATATTTTAGATTTACTAAATCTAAGACCACATTTTTCATATAAAAACATTGTTAATTGTTATTTTTAATACATTCATCATATGTTTCTTTTGAAACAAACTGTTTGAAATTTTCTAAAAAAAAACGCTTAAAAAAATTATGCGAGCCAGTAATTTTAAAAAATCTTTAATGTTTATTTCTTTATTTTTATATTGTTCTATTAAATTAAGACCGTTCTGATAACTATTTATACAATTATTTAACCTTTCTATTTCTAATTCACAGTACACTTTATTCAATTTTAATTCATTTTCAAATTTGTAACATTCAAATTCTTCTTCTAACCGATCAATACAAGTTTTTAAATCTACGGCCCACTCCCAATATTGTGCCGCATAAGCAACCCACATTATGAATTTTCATTCGCACAAAGAAAAATTGAACGAAGGAGAGTTAAATTGATCACGACCTAAATATTTCATATTAATATTTGTATTTTGAGTATATATATTATTTTAATTTCTTCAATTATAGAATAAAATTTTCTAGGTAACTAATATTTAAATCCTGCATAATTCATAACACTTTTATTCACAGCGTTTTTAAATTGTACGTTTTTCACTGATAAATTTATAATTTTGTAAGTTTTATTTATTTCAAGTTATGATGTTTTAAGGACTTTATTTTCAAAAATATTATTACATGTGTTCAGCATTGATACTAAATTTTGATCCATTTTAGTTTTTTGTAAAATTGTTCTAAGAATATTTATTAATGAAGATCACTTTATGACTGTAAATATTTTCAAAAATGATTGACTTTTAATACCTAATTTTCTGAAAAAATTCTACTAGATTTTAGATCATCGTATCTAAAAATTTTAATTACCGTCTGAATATATTTATTTTAAAAATTTTAATTACCTAGGAATATTTATTAAATTTCTGCTTTATTAATTTAACTAACAGTTTAAATTTATTATTTGTTACTTATTTCAAAACAAACATATAAAAGTAATTTGCGCATAAAAAAAATATTTTAGAAACATGCATTTTTATTAATCTTTATTGTTATCTTGTAAATTATGCTACATAATTTATGCAATAAATAAATGAAATAAATTGTCATCTTATTTTTTAAAAGATAAAGAATTTAGTTCTTTAATTTATTTAACAGTTTAAATTTATTATTTATTCAAATTATTTAAAAAAAACATATAAAAGTAATTCGTGCATAAAAAAAATATTTTAGAAACATGCATTTTTATTAATCTTTATTGTTATCTTGTAAATTAATTATCAGTTTAGATTTATTATTTATTACTTACTTTAAAAAAGTAATAAAGTAATTATACATAAAAACAGTCTTATTACCATACATTTTACTTAATCCTAATTAGTCTTATAAATTTTAGATTCGATGTTTTGCACGTATAAAAAAAAACACAAAATCTTAGTTTTTTATATAAAAAATAATTTAATTAATTTTTATATTTATTTATTAAGGACCAATCAAAATAACTTTTACATATACTTTTGACGACAACGATTTTATTTATTTATTTATTTATTTACGTTTAGTACAAACATATTACAACATATTGATAACTTAAAGTAAAATTATAGTTAAATTACAAAATTATTATATAAAATAAAATATTGATAATTATAATAAAAAGATTTGTAATATTAAAAATAAAATAAAAATTAAGTTTCAAAGTTAAAATGAAACTACGTCAAAAGAAATAATATTAAAAAATTAATTAAAAACTAGTTAGCTTAAAAAAAACTAAGTCAATAACAAATATTATGACACGTGTATAATTAAATTTTTGTTATTTTTTTCTTTGGAAAAAGAAAGGTTTATGTGACTTTTATAGTTGTTAATAACCTTGAACATTCTATTAATTGGTTCAAATTTACCATAGTTCGTACGGTGGAATATTTCTCGAAATATATTTTCCGACCGAAACCGAGTACTATGATTTAAATGCGTAACAACTTGGTTTTTAATGTACTCAGAGTTGATCTGGCCATTATTAACTTGAATTATAAATAGAATGTCCGCAATTAGTGTCCTTGATTCTAGGGATTTTAGTTGCAAGAGATTTAACCTGTCCTTGTATGGAGGTAATATCACTGGGTTTAACCAATTTAAGTTACGTAAAGCGTATCTAAGAAATTTTTTTTGCACTGATTCGAATCTCTCTATATGGTCCCGATAATAGGGAGACCAAACTTGGCTAGCATACTCAAGGTTCGGCCTAACAAGAGAAGTAAATAAAGATTTAAGGATATATGGATCCTCAAATTCCTTAGATCATCGCTTGATGAAACCCCACATTGAATTTGCTTTACCAATTATGGTATCGAAGTGCAATTTAAAAGTCATTTTGCTATCGAAATGCACGCCTAGATCTTTGAAGTGAGTAACTCTATTGATAATAACATTATCAAAAGTATAATTTGAAATCACTGGTATTTTACGACGAGTGTAACTAATTATTGCACACTTATCAACATTTAATGATAAATTATTAATATTACACCAGCTTTTAAAAGAGTCTAGGTCCTTTTGTAGTGTAATAGCATAATTTCAGGAACTTATCTTATTATGGATTTTCATATCATCGGCGTAAATTCCTCATTTACTATACTTGATTACAGAAGTAACGTCATTAATTGAGAAAATGAAAATAAATGGACCTAAATGACTTCCCTGTGGGACACCAGAGTTGGCATAATAGGGTTCTGAAATTTCAGATCTAAATTTAACACAATATTTTCTATTTATCAGATATGAATTTATCCACTTAATTAAGAAATCAGGCAAACCTAATTTTTTTAGTTTAAAGCATATTACACTATGAGGTAACAGATCGAAAGCTTTACTTAAATCAGTATAGATGACATCAGTCTGATACCCAGCCTCCATATAAGTGAGGAAAGAAGAACATGATTCAACTAAGTTGGTTACAGTGGATCTATTTTTCATGAAACCGTGTTGATTAGGTACTAATAGTCCTGAACAGTAACTATAGATGGAATCATAAATCATTAGCTCAAATAACTTAGGAATGCTAGATAGTTTAGCAATAGGTCTATAATTGGTAATATCATTTTTTGAATCCTTTTTGTGGACAGGTCTAATAAACGATGTTTTCCAAAATTCTGGAAATTGCCCACTATTTAAAGATTTATTAAATAGAATTCTCAGTGGAGATGCTAAAGAATTTGCACAGTTCTTAAGAATGGATTCAGGTACATTATCTGGACCTGGAAATGTATCATTACTCAGTTTTTCCATGTATTTTTTTACCTGTTGAACTAAGAAATTGAGTGATGATAGGGGCATCTCCGGATAACTATGCATATATTGAAAATTTGATTCATCAACTATAAAAGGAGTATCAGAATATGAACTAGAGAAGAAATCTTTAAAGTATTTTGAAATAAGTATCGGATCCTTTGTAGATTGTCCTTGAAATGTCATGAAATTTGGAAATTGATCTGACTTTCTTTTAGAATTAACAAACTTCCAAAAGGATTTAGGATTAGTTTTGATTTGAGGAGCCATATTAATTAGATAGTTATTATAATTGCTATCCAACAGAATTTTAAACGTATTATGGAAATTAACGAATTCAAGATATGCTTCACTCGTTTTTAATTTTAAGTATTTTTTCCAAGCCCTATTTTTTTTGTTTCTAAGCTGTTTTAAGTCGTGATTATACCAAGCCGGACTTGAACTAAAGCCTTTGTCACGTACTGATGGTACATACATGTTAAAACCATGTAATAAGATTTCATAAAATTTATTTACAGCATCGTCAGTATCACGACATAACAGTAAAGTATCAAAATCAATAGATACTAAGTAATTGTTTAAAGCACAAAAGTCCGTTTTTAGAAAATTATATCTATAAGATATACTAAAAGACGAATCAGTAGGGCTATTGAAACAATAAGAGAAACTAATAGGTGGATGGAAATTGTCAATATTTACTAAAGGTGTAACATTGTTAATTTCAGTCAGATTTATCCAATATGAAGTAAAAAAAAGATCCAGCTGAACACCATAAATATTTTTTGTATATGATACTTGCTGAAGATTATTTGAATTAAGTCCATCTACAAGAGTATATACTGAAGCATTTGTTAAATAGCCAGGAGTTAGAAAACATTCTTCATCGTGTGGTGACCAGGTTAAATCTGGAAGATTAAAATCACCACATACCATGATTTCATCAGATGAATTCATAGACGAAGAAATGTAGTCAATAGCCTGACTAAATTTAGAATATATATATATTATAGAATTAGGAGGAATATAACAGCAAATAAAGAAAATAGATTTTAAAGCAAGATCTATTCTAATTGCTACTATCTCTAGTTCAGGAAATTGAGACAATGAAATCTCATTCACATTAAAAGTATTTTTAATGGCGATCAATACACCCCCCCCTTTAGGTACTATTCCATTATTATTAATGTTAGCTAAGGTGTTATATCTATCCTTTCTATACACAGAGAAAGAGTGATCAAATAACTCTAAAGAATTAATTCTATCGTGTAACCAAGTTTCAGTGAGAGCAAAGATGTCAAAGTCTAATAATTTAGAGTTAACAAAGACTTTCGCAGTTTTAGTGCGAAGTCCTCTCACATTTTGGTAATAGATAGTTAAATTTTCCAGTGAGTTATTTGAACCACAGCTAACAGGATTAATTTCAATTAAGTTATTAGGAACAAGGCCGAAAATATTTATACTCAGTTTCCCTTATTCTTTGAAGATCTTCTCTTCTTTTATTAGAAATATGATTTCTAAATGCTTTCAAATCAGCCAATACATCATCATGAGAAATACCCAGGTCTTCATGAAACTTAATATAAAGTTTAAGCAAAACTTTATGATCTATTGGAAGACCTTCAGCTTTTATCTGAGTTCTGACATTAGTATTTGTATTTCCAAGAACACATGTTGATGTAGGTTCGTCATATAAATATGCGAGAAATAGCCTAACATTATCACGCGTTCTATGTTCATGGAAACGACTCATGACATACAAATTATCTCCCTTTTCCACTGAATTCTTTGTCATCCTAATAACTGGGGGAATTAAAGAATTTACAAAATTGAGATTGAGCTGGTTTGTATTAGTATTTGAAGTAGTGTTAGTGAGGATTGAATTAGTACTAGTAAAACTACTAACTGTACTGTTAACAGGATTTAGGGAGCAAGTAGGATGATGGTTAGTTGAGGGGTTAGGAATATAACTAGTAGTGGGAGTGATTATAGAGCTAGTAGAGCAATAGTTAGTTGTGGAAGGGTTAGGATTAGGAATATAGCTAGTAGTAGGAGTGATTATGGAGCTAGTAGCGGGATAGTTAGTTGTGGAGTTAGGATTGTTAGTTGAGGGGTTAGGAATATAACTTGTAGTGGGAGTGTTAAGGGAGCTAGTAAAGGGATAATTAGTTGAAAGGTTGAGATTGTTAACATAACTAGTACTGGGAGTGTTAATAGAGATACTAGTACTAGGCAAGTATTACATATAACACCACAGGATGTTAAAGGTTTACCAGCCATAAAAGTCTCTCCTTGTGTAAAATTTGAATATTTTTTATTATTACAATTTAGTGTCATAATATTTGAAGAACTATCAAAATTATCAATATGGTTATCACTAATATTAATGCTATTACTAATAATACTACCATTATCTTTACTATAATTGTAACTATTACTATTATTATTATTATTATTAACATAATTATAATTATTATTATTATTATTGCTACTACTATTACTGCTATTATTGGCACTAAAGCTATTTATTAGTGGACTATGAAAATAAATTGGTGGCGATACAGTACGGTAGAATTGTGGTAAGAAAGATGAAGCGTACTGCTGCGGTAACAGTGGTAGAGGTTGAAGTGATTGTGGTTGCTGAAGAGTAAATTCCGCAATCACTTTTTTTCTATTAATATTATTATTATTATAACTATTATTATTATTATTATAGTTGTTTTTTTAGTTTTCCGTTTATTAATATTATTATTATTATTATTAATATTATTATTATTATTATTATTATTATTATTATTATTATTATTATTATTATTATTATTATTATATTTTTGATTTTAATTGCGATTCGACCGGTAGCTTCAAAATTATACATTTGACGACAACGATTTTAATTGCGAGCTTCAGACTTACGATACAGAATAATTGTACTTATTATTTTTATTTAAGTTTTATCATTATCTTGTTTCGAATAAATTCTTAAGAATTTATTAAAATGATTATATGACAAAATAATGTAGCGCGTGTAAATTTATCTATTTGAATAAATTCAATATCTTATTTCAATATTTTATATTTTAAAATAATGAATAAGTGGGAAAATGGGAAAACTAAATTATTTCGTTCCCAATCAAAATGTCTACATTGCAATTATGAATTATTTTTATCAAGAAATTTATGCGCGTGTAATAAAATATTTCCTTTTTTAAACAATTTATATTTTTATTAATTACATTTTTACCAATCATAAATTTGACCAATCATATGTATATAATATATTATATAAGGTTATAATATATTTAAGCTATGTTATTAGTATTTATATTGCTACTTATAACTCCCCCACCGTTAGTCTGAGGCTCCGACGAAGTTTCAATTACAATTACTTTCTTTTTTTTTGCATATAAAATATTTTCTAAAATGAATTATAAGTAATACAATTAGTATAACACAAAAATTTATTATTATATTAATGCCATAATCTTGATATTTTTTGTTTACGATTTCTTTTAACTGTGTTTCTATTATTGTCTATATTTTTTATATGAACTTCTTCTAGTTTAACAAATTTTATTGTTTTATTTTCTTTAATTTGAGTTGTATAATAAGGTAAAATTACTTTATCTTTCACTTTTATATTATAATTTTCGTAAAATACATCATTTATTTCTACTTTACAATTTTCATATTTTATTAAATTATTTCCTGATATGCTCATGTTTAAATTATTACAATTGTGTAAAATTCTAGTTTTTTCTAAGTTTTTTGTTACTATTATACCGGTAAATATTTCGTTTACTTCATTATTAAAAAATTCTTGTTTTTTACAATGAGCTTCTTTAAAATTGATAATGTTATAAATACAATTCATATCTTTATTTCGAATTAGAATTTTTTTTACATATGATTTATAAATATTAGTTTTATTATCTACTAATATTTTATAATCTTCCAATAATATAATTTTATTTTATTTATTTGGTATTGGTTCTTTTAAGATTTCTGATAATGAATTTTCTATATACGTAGGTATTAAAAGAATAATTATAATTGATTCAAAATGAAAAGCGACGACAATTTTAATATCTTTAAAAGATTCGAAATTGGGTATTAAAAATAATTCTTCTTCTGTAAGAATATTTTTTTGTGAGAATACCGAGTCTACTAGTTAATATTATTTGCTCTACATCATCTATATGATTTTTTAATAAATTTATATCATAATTCATAGCATAAATACGTTGCATATATTCTATTTCGTCTTCTGGTTTTGATATCTTATTTTCAGTGTCATGGATATATTTATTAAGATATTCAGAAATGGTTTTTTGTTGAAAATTAATTTGTTTTGTAAGATTTTGAATAGATTCAGAGATTTCGTTATTAATACGAATTTGTTTATTATTTTCAGTTATTAAGTTTTTATTATTATTTACTAGTGTATCTAGTGTAGTTTTAATTTCTATTTCGTCATCATGGTCCATTGTGCCTGCTATAAATTTCAAACCTTTACCTAATATATCAGCTAATCGTCTTGTTTTTCAAATATGGGGTTTTAATGTATGTATTTTTCTTTCTAAAAGATTAAAATTATGAATGATTGTAGAGTACATAGGTTGTAAGAGATGGGCTTTCGTTTCTATTCTTCTAATATTATTATATATTAATTCTTTATTATATTCATATTCAGTAATATTTATCAAATACAAAATTTTTCTAAATTTTGCAATTATCTTCTTATTTCCTAAATTAACAGTGATATAGCCATTATTATTGTCCACGTTTTGTACTTCCATCATTTGGGATAGACAAAACGGAAGGATTGTTAGAGCAATGAGGAATATTATTCGCGGCATCTGTACCTGGAATAGAAAAACTTCCTTTTAGTTTTCTGTTTTTGTGGTTTTGCCTTAATGGTTGGAAAATTATTGTTTTGAATTTTTTTCTTTATATGTGTTTTGTAATATTTTAATCCGTTTGCTTTATCTACTATATGACTTTCGTTTATTTTTTCTGTTTCTATTTTTCTAAATTTTGGATTTTTTTTACCACCTCTAGTATCTACTATAAAAGTTGGACCTGATTCAATTTCCATATCTTGTTTATCGCGATTTAAATTATTAATTACTTTTTCTTTATTATTCTTTCCTTAATTTCATTATATTGGTCATTACTTGTTTTACCGTTATTAAAATCGATTGGTTTTTGATTAGTTGTGGATTGGATCGTATTGTTATAGAACAATATGATTTTTAGTATTTGTTCTTCGACCGTATCTGTATTTCTATTATAGTCGTGTCTTAATAATCTTAAATGTTCTTTAATTGTGTTATGTAATCTTTCTATGTCAGAATTAGAAGTGTGGTTACTACTAGAAGAAAAATGTATTTCAATATTTTCATTTTTCATGAATTGCAAGAACGGTATTGCTTTAAATCCTAATTCATTGTCAACTATAAGTTTTGTTATTTTTCCTACGACCGATATATATTGAAGAATTACTCTTTTAAATTATGTCGAAGTTCTCGCGTTTATTTTTATAGCTTGAGCATATTTACTAAATTTATCTATGAAAGTAACGAACATGTTTTTATTTAAAGTGTAAAATACATCACCATGTATAATATGATTAGGACAATCCGGAGTTTCAGTTATCTGAAATTTATGTTTAATTGGTTTTCTTTCATATTTTTCTAAATTGCATATATCGCAATTATTAATAAATTGGGAAAATCTATTATGCATCTTCGGATGAAAATATTTTAATTGAAGCTCTTCGCATACTTCTGTTATACCATGATGATTATTATGAAGATGCTCATCTTCTATTAATTTCGATAATATTTTTTCATCTTTAATATCTTCAAGAAGTTTATTACATTTTATTATTTTCAATTGACCGTTGTTTGAAAAGTGTTTAAAGTATATTTTTTCTAATGTTTCGAAAAGTTCTAAGTCTTCTATATAAATTGCATTTTATGTTTTGGGATTAAAATGAGATTTAAGTAAAATAATTGCTGTGTCTTCATTTAGCAGCTTTAAATATATAATCTTTCTATTTTTATCACAGATTTTAAAGTTTTTATTTTTAATGAACCAGATCGTATTTTTGAAATAATTATTTGGTTTTTAAATAAATTCAAAGGAGATTTACTAATCAGAAATTTATTTTTATCAACTTGTTCAGTACTATTTATTGCAATGCGTGATAATGCATCTGTATTATCTTTATACCTTTTTTATATTTAATTTCATAGTCGAATTCAGATAATTTTAGTCTCCATCGAACAAGTTTTGAATTGGGCTCCTTAATAGAAAATAGCCATTGCAACGGTTTGTGGTCAGTTTCTATAATGAATTTACGTCCGAACACATAAGGGCGGAAATATTTAGTGTGCCATATAACTGCCAGCAATTCCTTTTCTATAGTGCTGTAATGTTGTTCGTGATCGTTTAACGTACGACTAGAATAGCATATAGGGTGTCCCTCCTGTCCTGCGCAAGTATTGCTCCAATAGCACAATTGCTTGCATCAGTCGTTATGGTGAACATTTTGCTAAAGTCAGGGTATTTCAAAATAGGTTCACTTATAAGGAGTCTTTTCAACATTTTAAAACTATTTATATATTCAGGATCATTAATATTTATCTTTTGATCCTTTTTCAAATACTTAGTTATTGGTTTTACAATTTTAGAATAATCTTGAATAAATTTTCTGTAATATCCCGACAAACCTAGAAATTGTTTAATTTGTTTTTGAGTTTTTGGTATTGGAAATTTTTTTACGCATTCTGTTTTTTTTTGTGTTGGGTCTTATACCAGCCAAGGTTACAATATGCCCTAAAAATTCCGTTTCTTGCTTAAGAAATTCGGATTTATCCAATTGTACCATCAACTTAACTTCTTCAAGACGTTTAAATATTTTTGTTAGAGAATATATATGTTCTTCTAGTCTAGAAGAGAAAATAATTATGACATCAAGATAGACGAGACATATTTTACCAATATACAGTTTCAAAACGTAATTCATAAGACGTTGGAATGTCGCAGGGGCTGTTTTTAAACTGAATGACATACGGAGAAACTCATAATGCCCGTTATCGAAACTAAACGCGGTTTTATGAATATCTTGCTCATCGATTTCAATCTGATGAAATCCCTTCGCAAGATCTAACGTTGTAAAATATTGGCATATACCCAATATTTGTGGCAAATACCTAATATATTAGGCCTATATATTAGGCAAATGCCTAATATATCGTCTATATTCGGTATTGGGTATGTGTCATCAATGGTAATGTCGTTAAATTTTCGTAATCGATGACAAGTCTACATTTGGTCTTACCACTGGCGTCAGCCTTCTTTGGGACAATCCAGATCGGTGCTGAATATGGAGAGTTGCTATGTCGAATAATACCATTTCTAAGCATTTCTTCTATCTGTTGTTCGATTTCTTGTTTATGTATGTAAGGATATCTATAAGATTTTACGAATATAGGTACATCATTTGTTGTTCTAATTTTAGGTTTAATTGCATTAGTGAAACTTAAATTTGAATTTTCTTTGTAAAATTTTTTTTTATATTTATTAACAAGATTTAAAAGTTTTTTCTTTTCTTCCGGAAATAGGTGGTCTACACGTATTTGTTCGTTAATCATCCTATTTCATACGATTTTATAATATTAAAATTTGGTCATCCACGATTTCAGTTTGAACTGGACTGAATTTAATGAATTGATTCACGTTATTAACTTTATGTAATTTGGCTTTAACTGTATAATTTTCGACATTATAAATTCCTTCATATAGGCTGACTTGACCATCTAAAGACGTCTTTTCTTTGAGGTAAGCTAAGCCTTCTTTTTGTAAAACCGGAATAGTGGTTTCAAAGTCATCTCTATTTTTTAATTGAATATTAAAATTTTGCGTTTCGTTAAAAAAATATAATTTTAAAATTTTATATACAGTTTTTAGAGTCTGAGTCTGATAATCAAGTTTTGCTTCAAAATATTGTTAGCGATCACACCATCGTAATGTTTATGAAACGGAAATAGGTACATTTCAATCTTTTTCGAAGAATCTTCTAACTCTTGGAATAAAGGAATAATTACTTTTTCTTTTATTTGGACTTCTTGATTTATTGTTCTTAAGAAAATTTTATCGTTTGATAATGTTCGCTATTCAGCACTATATAATCCGGGATTTATTTTGGAGTGTGTTGCTCCTGAATCTACTATAAACTTTAATTGTCTTGTTTTACTTTCTATAATGATATAATCGTTGTCGTAATTTAATGAATTGATTCACTGAACCATCCATTTTATTGAACCATCCATTTTACTTAATCTTGCAAATTATGTCGCATAATATGTATAATAAATAAATTAAATAAATTATCATATATTTTAAAAGGTTGCATACAAAGTATAACACAATTAATTATTTCCTCAGCTAACAAAATTTTATTAATCCGATTTTTTTTTGTGTTGCTCCTGAATCTACTATAAATTTTAATTGTCTTGTTTTACTTTTTATAATGATATAAGGTATATTATTTCGGGATTTCCGAGAGTGAAATTTGCAAAATTTGTTACTACTATTTCATTGGCTCTGGGGGTGCAAGTTGGTTTTGATTATTCTGTGAGTTAAAGGGATGTTCTATAAGGATTACAAGGAAATTGTTAGGATCTTGGCTGTTGTTGGTTATTATTATTTTGAAAATTATTTTAATATATTTGATTTTGGGATTGATTTTGAGAATAATTGGGCAGGTTATTATATTGTCCTGTATAATTATTTTGGTATCTTTGATTTGAAAAATAGCGTTGATTATTATTATTTCGAGAATTATTATTTTGCCTGTTATTAAAATTTCTAGGAGGATTATCATTTCTGTAGTTGTAACAATTTTTGTTAACATTTAGATTTTTATTGTTATAATTAATCTGATTTTTATTTCCAAAATTGTTTTTATTATTATTTTTAAAATTAGAATTTGGATTTTTCGTGTAGTGTGAATTTGGTAGATTATTGTAAGCATAACCAGCTTCATGAAGAATATCCATAGCAGCTTCTAAACTGTCAGGATTCCTGCAGTATAATATTGATTTCATTGGTTCAGGCATTTTATTTTTAAAAATTACTAAAGCCGAATTTTTATTGTTTTCAATAGTTTGTTCAGTAATTTGCAAATCGCTACTTAATGTAAGTCTCGTTTTTACATTAAGTCTTCTTAATTCATTATAAAATTCTACACAATTTGTTTTAAATGAAGTTCCCCGTAATTGGTCGAATAATTCTTCCAACGAAGACCTATTTCCGAAATTATTAATTAATATTTCTTTTATATCTAACCAAGTAGTGACATGATTATTTATTTCTATAGTTTCTCTTGCTCTATCTTTTAATTTTGATTTTATTAATGCATCATATCTTAAAAGAATTGGATGAATTTTATCTATAAGGTCCACAAAATTTTGTAGACCTCTAAAATCACCAGAAAATTCGGGTATTTTTTGCAAATAATTTAACGGATCAATATTTAAAGTTAATGCTTCCATTTTTTCTTGAAAGATACTAAAATTGTCTTTTTGAATAATAGGTACTAATTTATTTGATAAACTATTATCAATATTATTTGAATCCGCAGAATTTGAATTTTAAATATTATTATTGTCAATAGAAAAATCACTATCAGAAATTTTATTACAATTTAAATTTACGGTATTTATTAAATTTGTTACATTTTCTAATTGGTCCTCTATATTATTATTCAAAATACTCATACCTTGTTTTAATCTTCAACTTATGTTGCTTTCTTGAAGTTTTTTTTCTTAAAAATCTGCTTTCTGTAATTCTGCTTTCTATAATTCTGCTGTTTTTAATTCTGCTTTCTATTTTCAGGAACTTTTCACAATTTTATTATTAATTTATTTTTATATATTTAAGTTTTATTTTTGTTTCAGGATTAATTTAAGAAATATTATTTTTACTGCAACTTCCCGAATCTTTATTATTTTAAGTTTTTATTTCACAATTAATTCTTTTATTGTAAATTATTTATTTATTATAAATTTAAGTTATTTGGTTACTTTATTTTATAAATTCACTATAAATTTTCTTTTTATAGTTTAATTTTAGAATAATTTTAATAATATCACTTCTTCTGATATTATTTTTATTATATTTATCAGTTTTAATTTTTTAACATCACTTCTATTGATATATATAAAATTTACTGATTTAATTTTGTTTAATAAATTTTAAATAAATCTTTACTTTTTATAACATCACTTCTTTTGACATTAAAAAAAAAAGTTGATCATTTTATAATATATCACTTCTTTTGATATATATTTATATACATATATATATATATATATTTTTACACTTTCACTGATATAGTAATATATATACATATATTTTTATTTTTATATAGATATTAAATATTACAACATAAGTATTGCAGAGTAATTGCATTTTACTTAGCGTATCCTACCGACTGCGCCAAATTTAGATTCGATGTTTTGTACGTATAAGAAAAATACAAAATCTTAGTTTTTTATATAAAAACTAATTTAATTAATTTTTACATTTATTTATTAACAACCAATCAAAATAACTTTATTTAAAACTTATTTAATTATTAATTATACATTTGACGACAACGATTTTAATTTCGATTCGACCGGTAGCTTCAGACTTACGATACAGAATAATTGTACTTATTATTTTTATTTAATTTTTATCATTATCTTGTTTGGAATAAATTCGTAAGAATTTATTAAAATGATTTTTTTACAATATTAAATATCTTATTTCAATATTTTATATTTTAAAATAATTTATAAGTGCAATGGGAAAACTAAATTATTTCGTTCCCAATCAAAATGTCTACATTGCAATTATGAATTATTTTTATCAAGAAATTTATCCGCATGTAATAAAATATTTCCTTTTTTAAACAATTTATATTTTTATTAATTACATTTTTACCAATCATAAATTTGACCAATCATATGTATATAATATATTATATATGGTTATAATATATTTAAATTATGTTATTAGTAGATATATTGCTACTTATAACTCTTATACCCATCCACTAATCTTGCAAATTATGTCGCATAATACGTATAATAAATAAACTAAATAAATTATCATATATTTTCAAAGGTTGCATACAATTAATTATTTCCTCAGCTAACAAAATATTATTAATCCGAATTTTTTTTTTCGTGTAATATTATTTTAAAATACGAAAGAGATTATTCTAAAAAACTCAATGGTCTTGTTTCGAATATAAATTAAAGTTACTAGGTAAAAATATTAATTAAAATTACTAGGTAATAATTTAGTAAAGAATTTAAAATTTGATTATTATAGTTTTTTATTGATTTTTTATAAATGTGTATACAAGATAGCATTTTTTCAAAAGTATTTTTTAGTGTTTTCAAAACTATTGGGAAAACATTCTAAAAAGCTGCCAATTTGGAAGAGTGCTTCATATACCCTTTTGATCTACCTAGGATTTAGTGAAAACGAAGAATTAAATAAAAATTACGATTTTTACAAAACTCCCAATGTTGTACAATTTAAAATTACAATCAAGTTTTTATAAATAAGTACTTGAATTTGTAATACTATATATGTATATATACTAAATACTCGAAATGTAATATACATAATTATGTTTTTATTCTATAAATTTCGAACTTTTTGCCCCTGTAAACTGAAGAGGGTTGAAGGTACGTGTCTCAATTTTGTATACAATGTGTAGGTGTGTATTTTTAAGAAAATGATTTCTCATTTTTTCAATCCAGTCCCCCGCCGAGGTGTTGCAGCCTGTTTAATGGATATACCCCCTCACCCATATGAAAAGGGAAACGGGTGAAAATTTTGAATGATGTCGAAAGACACCAACCTATTATACCTAACTTACAAGATATAGGACCCTATCTGAAATGCGGCTTATTTTATAGTCATTTTAAGTTACAAATATTCAATTTTCATAAACTATATAATAAATTTTGAAATGTAACATTTGTAAGTGATGTAGCTTAGAGGGGGTTGCAGGTAGGGAAATAAATTTTTGGCACAAGTTGTAAGATAGTATTTTTAAGAAAATAATTTCTCATTTTTTCAATCCAGTCCCCCGCTGAGGTGCTGCAGCCTCTTTCATAAAATTACCCCCTCACCCATAATAAAAGGGAAAGGGGTAAATTTTTTGAATGGTTTCGAAAGATACCAATCTTTTATACCAAACCTATAAGATATAACACCCTATCTGAAATGCGGTTTATTTTATGGTCATTTTAAGTTCCAAAAATTCAATTTCATAAACTATATAATAAATTTTGAAATGTAACATTTCTAAGTGATGTAGCTTAGAGGGGGTTGCAGGTAGGGAAATAAATTTTTGGCACAAGTTGTAAGATAGTATTTTTAAGAAAATAATTTCTCATTTTTTCAATCCAGTCCCCCGCTGAGGTGCTGCAGCCTCTTTCATAAAATTACCCCCTCACCCATAATAAAAGGGAAAGGGGTAAATTTTTTGAATGGTTTCGAAAGATACCAATCTATTATACCAAACCTACAAGATATAAGACCCTATCTGAAATGCGGCTTATTTTATAGTAATTTTAAATACCAAAAATTCAATTTTAGTAGTCCCATAAAAATTCTTTCACCTGTAAAATCCAGGGGGGTAAAGGTACGAAGCTGATTTTTATGCACAATGTGTAACATAGTATATTTAAGAATATAGTTTCTCATTTTTTCAATTAATTTCCCCCCTCAATGTATGTAGCTTATTTCATACATAAGCCCCCTCACCCACTTAAAGAAGGTGGGGGGTAAATTTTTTATATGAAATCGAAATGCACTTACCTGCTGCATCTATGTTAGAAGTAACAATGTTTTATATAAAATCAAACCGGTTTTATAGGCATTTCAAATTTCAAAATTTTTGTTTTAATATTACTATAAAATAGGGGGGCGAGGACCTAGGGCTCCAAATTCTTACAATCTTCTTTATATGGCGTCTATACATATATCTGTGAAACAATGTAAAGATCCGACTATATTTAGGGGTATTTTTTTGAAGTGCACAAAATTGTGCATTTTCAACGCTCCGCTAGGGGGGGTTGCAGGGAAATGATTTAAAAAAGGATACCATACACATAAATTTCCATCCTTACTTTATATATGTTGCAATTTTTGTACAAATCGCACGAGTGCTTATACTATTTCTAAGCGTTTAAAAAAGTGTATTTTTACTTTGCGTACGGCGTACGGCGTACGGCGGACACGGATTTTTTTTTTGCTGATTCTGATTCCCTGACATCTAAAACGTCCAGAAAAATCAAAATCTCGAAAAAAAAATTTTCGAAATTTAGACCGCGCCACAAAGCTTCATATATTTTCAATATATGAAGCAATATATTTTCAATATATGAAGCAAAAACTCAATGTCAAACTCAAAATTTCATCAACTGAAATTTTCAAGGTTGACAAAGTTCATTAACTAAGCCCGACAGTTTTCTTTTGGTCTTCACATCGTAAAACAAATATGGATAAAAAATACTACGGTAATATTAAATAATGATGGAAAATATATAAAATCTTGTTTTAAAATTACGTAAAAAAAACACTGAGTTTGTTGTTGCTGTAAAATTTTTGCATGGGAAATATGTATTGGAAAACATCTAGGCGTTCTGAGTAGGAGCAATATTTGTTTCCGATGATGTTTTCTATTAGTAAGCTTAATATCAAAAAACTTGTAAATTTTTTGCAAAACTTTGAAAGGTCTATCATAAGGTTGTTCAACATGTTTTCTGACTGCATCATTACGTACAAATACATGTGAACATTATGACAGTGCTTTTTGAATAAACATATTTTCTTTACGATGGTGAGCTGTTACTGTAGGTTGTAGTTTCCTTGACAAATTCAAATTCCTTAACAAATTCACTTTCTGACGTGAATTTTGTATTTGTTACAAAAAATTCTCCTGGTAATCTTACAGTAGAACCAAATACCATATCTGGCGGAGTTGCGCTGATATCAATTTTGAATGTTGCTCTTAATCCAAATAAAATAATTGGAAGAATACTACACCAATCTAACGTTTCGTGATACATTATAGCTGTATTCAAGGTTCAATTCTATCGTTCTATAAACCATTCGCTTTAGGGTGATATGGCGTTGTCCTTGGATGATGTATGCCAAGCATTTTTGTCAAGTCTTTAAATAAGTTGCATTCAAATTGTCTGCCTTGATCAGTTGTTATCTTACACGGTACACCGAATCGTGATATCCAACCGGAAATTAGATTACTAGCTTTAGTTTCTGACGTTATGTCAGGTATCGGTATTGCCTCTGGCAACCTAGTATGGACTAACACAATTATTTGATGTATCACAATATATAAATGATTCTGGCAATTGTATGATTCTGGCAATTGTAAAAATTTTATTAACAATGAACAACTTGAATTTTTACATGATTGTAATAATGATTTAAGCTCATCATCATTTTGTTGTGCTGCTGCAATTAACTCATATTTTATCGGTTGATCACTTATGGAGTTATATTATGGAGTCATAAGATGACCCAAAAATTTGATTCAGTTTGACCAAATACGCATTTAGATACATTGATTACTAAACCATTTTGACGTTATTGTAGAAATACTTCACAAAGATGTTGTTTATGTATCCGAATCTGAACCTATACAAACATCATCCACATAAGGAAAAACAAAGTCAAGACCTCTTAAAACTCTATGCATATGACGTTGCATCGTCTGTGCCGCATTGCTTAAACCAAAGGTCATAAATTTAAACTCGTATAAATATGTACTTGATGAAAAGCGCGTTGAAGATCTATTGTTGAAGATATTATTTTACCCTTAAATACATGCGCAAAATAATTCAAAAATGGTAAAGGACAACGATCCGGAATAGTTTTTGTATTTAAGGCTCTGAAATCACCAAACAAAGGATGTAATCATTTGACCAATACATTCGAATTTAGTTTCAGAATCAATTAGTTTTTCTTTTTCATATCAACAAGCAAACCAAAATGTTTAAGAAAATTAGCACCAATAATCGGATGCTTAACATCAGCTAATATAAAGTTCCATTGCAATGAACGACGTAATCCAAAATCGATTCTAAGTAGTTTGTTACCAAAAGTATTAATTTCCGTACCATTTGCTGCATACAATTTTAAATTTAATGATACATTTTTCTTTTGTGAGCTTGCTACTGGAAAAACGGAGACATCAGCACCTGTATCTATTCGATATTTAATGTTTGTATTTATATCAGAAATATAGAATCTATTGTTAATAGCACCAGACGAATTCGACTCTGATGACTGGTGCAATTCTAGTTGTTTTGTTGGAAGATACAAGGTTTGTTACATTTGGTAGCATTTTCCTTAAATTTCTTATGATACCAACAAATAAAAGATTTATCTGCACTAGATTGGATATCACGATTTTTGGATTTTGATCTATAATTATGTTTAGCATCACTAGAACGTGATCTGTGAAATCGCTCAAATCGTTTACAGTTCATCAATTTTAATTTCCAAAGCTGATTGTGGTGAAATTTTATTAATACTGCTGGCATACCCACCGGTTTCCATTATCGTATCAGCAACAGTTGATAAAGTTTTCACATCACCTTGAATTGCAGATAAAACTGCACGCACTGTTGGCAATCTTTGTAACCAGATTGCTTTTAAAAAATCTTTATTTATTATAAATTTAAGTTATTTGGTTACTTTATTTTATAAATTCACTATAAATTTTCTTTTTATAGTTTAATTTTAGAATAATTTTAATAATATCACTTCTTCTGATATTATTTTTATTATATTTATCAGTTTTAATTTTTTAACATCACTTCTATTGATATATATAAAATTTACTGATTTAATTTTGTTTAATAAATTTTAAATAAATCTTTACTTTTTATAACATCACTTCTTTTGACATTAAAAAAAAAAGTTGATCATTTTATAATATATCACTTCTTTTGATATATATTTATATACATATATATATATATATATTTTTACACTTTCACTGATATAGTAATATATATACATATATTTTTATTTTTATATAGATATTAAATATTACAACATAAGTATTGCAGAGTAATTGCATTTTACTTAGCGTATCCTACCGACTGCGCCAAATTTAGATTCGATGTTTTGTACGTATAAGAAAAATACAAAATCTTAGTTTTTTATATAAAAACTAATTTAATTAATTTTTACATTTATTTATTAACAACCAATCAAAATAACTTTATTTAAAACTTATTTAATTATTAATTATACATTTGACGACAACGATTTTAATTTCGATTCGACCGGTAGCTTCAGACTTACGATACAGAATAATTGTACTTATTATTTTTATTTAATTTTTATCATTATCTTGTTTGGAATAAATTCGTAAGAATTTATTAAAATGATTTTTTTACAATATTAAATATCTTATTTCAATATTTTATATTTTAAAATAATTTATAAGTGCAATGGGAAAACTAAATTATTTCGTTCCCAATCAAAATGTCTACATTGCAATTATGAATTATTTTTATCAAGAAATTTATCCGCATGTAATAAAATATTTCCTTTTTTAAACAATTTATATTTTTATTAATTACATTTTTACCAATCATAAATTTGACCAATCATATGTATATAATATATTATATATGGTTATAATATATTTAAATTATGTTATTAGTAGATATATTGCTACTTATAACTCTTATACCCATCCACTAATCTTGCAAATTATGTCGCATAATACGTATAATAAATAAACTAAATAAATTATCATATATTTTCAAAGGTTGCATACAATTAATTATTTCCTCAGCTAACAAAATATTATTAATCCGAATTTTTTTTTTCGTGTAATATTATTTTAAAATACGAAAGAGATTATTCTAAAAAACTCAATGGTCTTGTTTCGAATATAAATTAAAGTTACTAGGTAAAAATATTAATTAAAATTACTAGGTAATAATTTAGTAAAGAATTTAAAATTTGATTATTATAGTTTTTTATTGATTTTTTATAAATGTGTATACAAGATAGCATTTTTTCAAAAGTATTTTTTAGTGTTTTCAAAACTATTGGGAAAACATTCTAAAAAGCTGCCAATTTGGAAGAGTGCTTCATATACCCTTTTGATCTACCTAGGATTTAGTGAAAACGAAGAATTAAATAAAAATTACGATTTTTACAAAACTCCCAATGTTGTACAATTTAAAATTACAATCAAGTTTTTATAAATAAGTACTTGAATTTGTAATACTATATATGTATATATACTAAATACTCGAAATGTAATATACATAATTATGTTTTTATTCTATAAATTTCGAACTTTTTGCCCCTGTAAACTGAAGAGGGTTGAAGGTACGTGTCTCAATTTTGTATACAATGTGTAGGTGTGTATTTTTAAGAAAATGATTTCTCATTTTTTCAATCCAGTCCCCCGCCGAGGTGTTGCAGCCTGTTTAATGGATATACCCCCTCACCCATATGAAAAGGGAAACGGGTGAAAATTTTGAATGATGTCGAAAGACACCAACCTATTATACCTAACTTACAAGATATAGGACCCTATCTGAAATGCGGCTTATTTTATAGTCATTTTAAGTTACAAATATTCAATTTTCATAAACTATATAATAAATTTTGAAATGTAACATTTGTAAGTGATGTAGCTTAGAGGGGGTTGCAGGTAGGGAAATAAATTTTTGGCACAAGTTGTAAGATAGTATTTTTAAGAAAATAATTTCTCATTTTTTCAATCCAGTCCCCCGCTGAGGTGCTGCAGCCTCTTTCATAAAATTACCCCCTCACCCATAATAAAAGGGAAAGGGGTAAATTTTTTGAATGGTTTCGAAAGATACCAATCTTTTATACCAAACCTATAAGATATAACACCCTATCTGAAATGCGGTTTATTTTATGGTCATTTTAAGTTCCAAAAATTCAATTTCATAAACTATATAATAAATTTTGAAATGTAACATTTCTAAGTGATGTAGCTTAGAGGGGGTTGCAGGTAGGGAAATAAATTTTTGGCACAAGTTGTAAGATAGTATTTTTAAGAAAATAATTTCTCATTTTTTCAATCCAGTCCCCCGCTGAGGTGCTGCAGCCTCTTTCATAAAATTACCCCCTCACCCATAATAAAAGGGAAAGGGGTAAATTTTTTGAATGGTTTCGAAAGATACCAATCTATTATACCAAACCTACAAGATATAAGACCCTATCTGAAATGCGGCTTATTTTATAGTAATTTTAAATACCAAAAATTCAATTTTAGTAGTCCCATAAAAATTCTTTCACCTGTAAAATCCAGGGGGGTAAAGGTACGAAGCTGATTTTTATGCACAATGTGTAACATAGTATATTTAAGAATATAGTTTCTCATTTTTTCAATTAATTTCCCCCCTCAATGTATGTAGCTTATTTCATACATAAGCCCCCTCACCCACTTAAAGAAGGTGGGGGGTAAATTTTTTATATGAAATCGAAATGCACTTACCTGCTGCATCTATGTTAGAAGTAACAATGTTTTATATAAAATCAAACCGGTTTTATAGGCATTTCAAATTTCAAAATTTTTGTTTTAATATTACTATAAAATAGGGGGGCGAGGACCTAGGGCTCCAAATTCTTACAATCTTCTTTATATGGCGTCTATACATATATCTGTGAAACAATGTAAAGATCCGACTATATTTAGGGGTATTTTTTTGAAGTGCACAAAATTGTGCATTTTCAACGCTCCGCTAGGGGGGGTTGCAGGGAAATGATTTAAAAAAGGATACCATACACATAAATTTCCATCCTTACTTTATATATGTTGCAATTTTTGTACAAATCGCACGAGTGCTTATACTATTTCTAAGCGTTTAAAAAAGTGTATTTTTACTTTGCGTACGGCGTACGGCGTACGGCGGACACGGATTTTTTTTTTGCTGATTCTGATTCCCTGACATCTAAAACGTCCAGAAAAATCAAAATCTCGAAAAAAAAATTTTCGAAATTTAGACCGCGCCACAAAGCTTCATATATTTTCAATATATGAAGCAATATATTTTCAATATATGAAGCAAAAACTCAATGTCAAACTCAAAATTTCATCAACTGAAATTTTCAAGGTTGACAAAGTTCATTAACTAAGCCCGACAGTTTTCTTTTGGTCTTCACATCGTAAAACAAATATGGATAAAAAATACTACGGTAATATTAAATAATGATGGAAAATATATAAAATCTTGTTTTAAAATTACGTAAAAAAAACACTGAGTTTGTTGTTGCTGTAAAATTTTTGCATGGGAAATATGTATTGGAAAACATCTAGGCGTTCTGAGTAGGAGCAATATTTGTTTCCGATGATGTTTTCTATTAGTAAGCTTAATATCAAAAAACTTGTAAATTTTTTGCAAAACTTTGAAAGGTCTATCATAAGGTTGTTCAACATGTTTTCTGACTGCATCATTACGTACAAATACATGTGAACATTATGACAGTGCTTTTTGAATAAACATATTTTCTTTACGATGGTGAGCTGTTACTGTAGGTTGTAGTTTCCTTGACAAATTCAAATTCCTTAACAAATTCACTTTCTGACGTGAATTTTGTATTTGTTACAAAAAATTCTCCTGGTAATCTTACAGTAGAACCAAATACCATATCTGGCGGAGTTGCGCTGATATCAATTTTGAATGTTGCTCTTAATCCAAATAAAATAATTGGAAGAATACTACACCAATCTAACGTTTCGTGATACATTATAGCTGTATTCAAGGTTCAATTCTATCGTTCTATAAACCATTCGCTTTAGGGTGATATGGCGTTGTCCTTGGATGATGTATGCCAAGCATTTTTGTCAAGTCTTTAAATAAGTTGCATTCAAATTGTCTGCCTTGATCAGTTGTTATCTTACACGGTACACCGAATCGTGATATCCAACCGGAAATTAGATTACTAGCTTTAGTTTCTGACGTTATGTCAGGTATCGGTATTGCCTCTGGCAACCTAGTATGGACTAACACAATTATTTGATGTATCACAATATATAAATGATTCTGGCAATTGTATGATTCTGGCAATTGTAAAAATTTTATTAACAATGAACAACTTGAATTTTTACATGATTGTAATAATGATTTAAGCTCATCATCATTTTGTTGTGCTGCTGCAATTAACTCATATTTTATCGGTTGATCACTTATGGAGTTATATTATGGAGTCATAAGATGACCCAAAAATTTGATTCAGTTTGACCAAATACGCATTTAGATACATTGATTACTAAACCATTTTGACGTTATTGTAGAAATACTTCACAAAGATGTTGTTTATGTATCCGAATCTGAACCTATACAAACATCATCCACATAAGGAAAAACAAAGTCAAGACCTCTTAAAACTCTATGCATATGACGTTGCATCGTCTGTGCCGCATTGCTTAAACCAAAGGTCATAAATTTAAACTCGTATAAATATGTACTTGATGAAAAGCGCGTTGAAGATCTATTGTTGAAGATATTATTTTACCCTTAAATACATGCGCAAAATAATTCAAAAATGGTAAAGGACAACGATCCGGAATAGTTTTTGTATTTAAGGCTCTGAAATCACCAAACAAAGGATGTAATCATTTGACCAATACATTCGAATTTAGTTTCAGAATCAATTAGTTTTTCTTTTTCATATCAACAAGCAAACCAAAATGTTTAAGAAAATTAGCACCAATAATCGGATGCTTAACATCAGCTAATATAAAGTTCCATTGCAATGAACGACGTAATCCAAAATCGATTCTAAGTAGTTTGTTACCAAAAGTATTAATTTCCGTACCATTTGCTGCATACAATTTTAAATTTAATGATACATTTTTCTTTTGTGAGCTTGCTACTGGAAAAACGGAGACATCAGCACCTGTATCTATTCGATATTTAATGTTTGTATTTATATCAGAAATATAGAATCTATTGTTAATAGCACCAGACGAATTCGACTCTGATGACTGGTGCAATTCTAGTTGTTTTGTTGGAAGATACAAGGTTTGTTACATTTGGTAGCATTTTCCTTAAATTTCTTATGATACCAACAAATAAAAGATTTATCTGCACTAGATTGGATATCACGATTTTTGGATTTTGATCTATAATTATGTTTAGCATCACTAGAACGTGATCTGTGAAATCGCTCAAATCGTTTACAGTTCATCAATTTTAATTTCCAAAGCTGATTGTGGTGAAATTTTATTAATACTGCTGGCATACCCACCGGTTTCCATTATCGTATCAGCAACAGTTGATAAAGTTTTCACATCACCTTGAATTGCAGATAAAACTGCACGCACTGTTGGCAATCTTTGTAACCAGATTGCTTTTAAAAAATCGTCTGTAATATTATCACCAGCAACTTGCTTTAGTTGGTTATATAAATGCGATGGTTTTTTATCTCCGAGATCTACTTCCAGTAATAACTTTTTCATCTTTCCTTGTTGCGAATCTGAAAAACTCTCAATAATCATTTTTTTCAGATTATCATATTTATTTTTTTCAGGTGGTCTTAATACAGCGTCTGTAACTTGTACCAAAATTTTGCTTTCAATTACCAAATATAAAATTAAATTTAGTTATGTCCGTAGTAATATTACAATTAGCAAATTTACTTTCTATTTGGGCAAACCAGATTTCAGGTTGCTCAGCCCAAAAAGGTGGCACTTTAATAGATAAGCGAGAAACTGCATTATTTATTGGATCATAAAATTTGTCATCAACTTCATCAATTTTTAACGAAAATATAGAGAAAGTATAACAAAATTCTGTTGAGTTGATATACAAAAAAATGTATTTTGAACGAAAAATACGATGAGTGTTTTTTTTAGGTTGTGTCAATTGCATGTACTAACAATTGAATTCTATTAATTGATACAACGTGAACGTAGTAATTGCTGTACTAAAAACACCAATACAGTAAAATAGCGGTAAACGCCCAAATGTCAATGAATTTGGTAAAAACAAATAGACCAATTTGTAGATACCAATTTGTGGTATATTCTTTTAGTAATACCACTATTTAAATTAATTACAAATGTTAATTAATTGTTATAAAAATATATTTATTTATCTCTGATTATTTACACTTTGTATTGTAAAAGTTAAGCGACTAGTTCTCTATCGACAAATAAAAGTATATAAGCTAAATTCCGCATGAAAACGTATAGTTCATGCTAAGTTTTTTTGAAGGGACACACACTTTCGCACACATTTTGTAAAACTGGCATAGAGTGAATTTTGTTTTTTTAATTTTTTTGTATATACATACTTTTCTATGTCCGTAAAGCTGCACCCCCACTTTATCGAAACCAAAAAAAAATCTATTGCAAATTAGGAGCTAATTATGAGCTAATTTTGAGCCAAACTTAAAAATTATGAGCTGCAATAGTATAGGTGGAAATTGAATTTTTCATGTGGGGGTGCTTACTTGACGTCAAGCTAGCACCCCCACCATATAAATATAAATCAAAATATAAATTTAAGTATGTAGTAATTTTGAGCTAGTTATGAGCTTCCAAAAAAACTAACTTTCGACTTTTGAGCTTCAACCACTATATAAAAAATCACCCCCTCAGCATATATTTTAATACAAATTAATTCCTAACTACTTAAATCCTACATTTTGAATAACTAATATGAACACAAGAATTATGAGCTTCCAAAAATACTAACTTTCGAGAGTTAAGCTTCAACCCCTATATGAAAACTTACCCCCTCAGCATATATTTTAATACAAATTAATTCCTAACTACTTCAATCCTACATTTTGAACAACTAATATGAACACAAGAATTATGAGCTTCCAAAAAAACTAACTTCCGTGTTTTGCGCTTCAATCCCTATATGAAAACTCACCCCCTCAGCATATATTTTAATACAAATTAATTCCTAACTACCTCAATCCTACATTTTGAATAACTAATATGAACACAAGAATTATGAGCTTCCAAAAGAAGTAACTTCCGGGTTTTGAGCTTCAACCCCTATATGAAAACTCACCCCCTCAGCATATATTTTAATACAAATTAATTCCTAACTACTTCAATCCTACATTTTGAATAACTAATATGAACACAAGAATGATGAGCTTCCAAAACAAGTAACTTCCGTATTTTGAGCTTCAACCCCTATATGAAAACTGACCCCCGCAGCATATATTTTAATAAAAATTAATTCCTAACTACTTAAATCCTACATTTTGAATAACATTAGGAACACAAGAATTATGAGCTTCCAAAAAAAACTAGCTTTCGAGTTTTGAGCTTCAACCTCTATATGAAAACTCAAAGGCTCCCGTCTATTGTGTGAGCTTTTGATGCAATTTTGAAGCGCTCTCAGTGGTTTAAAGCTTGAAACAGAAAATTTTCCATTGAGAGGTATCTATATAATATATTTTATTATACACCACTCCGAAATATTTAAAGTACCGTAATCACCTCCTAATCACCTCCTAATAAGTTCGTGGAAGTAATCATTAAAAGTACCGTAAATTAATGCGATAATAAATTTCGGAATTATTGCTCTAAAAAATTTGTCTTTTTTAAGTGCTCTTGTTTTTAATTAGTGGAAATAATAATTACTCGCGGAACTAAAATTTAATAATGAAAGTAATGGTTATTCTAAGTAATGGTCAATAATTATTGCTAGGAAGTAAGTTCGTGGAAGTAATCATTAAATAATTAGTGGAAGTAATCTTTATACGTTTAAGTATTCAATATAAGTGGTAGCAAGCAATATTCGTGGTAGTGACAACGTTTCGTGGTGGCATTCAATATTAGTGGAAACAATCAAGTAATAGTTATACATTGAAGTAATCATAACTAGTGAAAGAATCATTATTCGAGAAAAAACATTATATTACTTTTGAATATTGGTGGTACGTAACATTATTCATGGAAACGTATCATTATTCGTATATTACTTTTGAATATTGGTGGTACGTATCATTATTCGTTATTTTTCTAGATCATCTATTTTAATTTATGATAAATATTATTTCTTAATAACCTATATAAAAAAACAAAAGATTAACATATGTACATAATTATATATATATATATATATCATTTTTGAAATCGTACTTTTTATATTACTTAATAACAAAAAATATAAGTACACAAATTTTCAAGAGCAATCGACTATCTTTGATGGTCAAATTGGTAGCGCGTCGGCATACAAATCGAAGCTTGATGGTTCAAATCCACTTCAAAGCAACATTTTTTTTTAAATATAATAAAATTTTTTGTTTTATATATTTAAAACTAAAATTTTAATATTATGCAACAAAAAAAATCATCATTTGTTATCAGATATTTTTTTCAAAAAAGTGCAGAGTTAAGTAAAAATGTAAAAATAATTATAGAAATGCAAACAAAGGGTAAACTCCACTATTGCAAATTTGATAATTATTGCTTCATATATTGAAAATATATGAAGCTTTGTGGCGCGGTCTAAATTTCGAAAATTTTTTTTTCGAGATTTTGATTTTTCTGGACGTTTTAGATGTCAGGGAATCAGAATCAGCAAAAAAAAAATCCGTGTCCGCCGTACGCCGTACGCCGTACGCAAAGTAAAAATACACTTTTTTAAACGCTTAGAAATAGTATAAGCACTCGTGCGATTTGTACAAAAATTGCAACATATATAAAGTAAGGATGGAAATTTATGTGTATGGTATCCTTTTTTAAATCATTTCCCTGCAACCCCCCCTAGCGGAGCGTTGAAAATGCACAATTTTGTGCACTTCAAAAAAATACCCCTAAATATAGTCGGATCTTTACATTGTTTCACAGATATATGTATAGACGCCATATAAAGAAGATTGTAAGAATTTGGAGCCCTAGGTCCTCGCCCCCCTATTTTATAGTAATATTAAAACAAAAATTTTGAAATTTGAAATGCCTATAAAACCGGTTTGATTTTATATAAAACATTGTTACTTCTAACATAGATGCAGCAGGTAAGTGCATTTCGATTTCATATAAAAAATTTACCCCCCCACCTTCTTTAAGTGGGTGAGGGGGCTTATGTATGAAATAAGCTACATACATTGAGGGGGGAAATTAATTGAAAAAATGAGAAACTATATTCTTAAATATACTATGTTACACATTGTGCATAAAAATCAGCTTCGTACCTTTACCCCCCCTGGATTTTACAGGTGAAAGAATTTTTATGGGACTACTAAAATTGAATTTTTGGTATTTAAAATGACTATAAAATAAGCCGCATTTCAGATAGGGTCTCATATCTTGTAGGTTTGGTATAATAGATTGGTATCTTTCGAAACCATTCAAAAAATTTACCCCTTTCCCTTTTATTATGGGTGAGGGGGTAATTTTATGAAAGAGGCTGCAGCACCTCAGCGGGGGACTGGATTGAAAAAATGAGAAATTATTTTCTTAAAAATACTATCTTACAACTTGTGCCAAAAATTTATTTCCCTACCTGCAACCCCCTCTAAGCTACATCACTTAGAAATGTTACATTTCAAAATTTATTATATAGTTTATGAAATTGAATTTTTGGAACTTAAAATGACCATAAAATAAACCGCATTTCAGATAGGGTGTTACATCTTATAGGTTTGGTATAAAAGATTGGTATCTTTCGAAACCATTCAAAAAATTTACCCCTTTCCCTTTTATTATGGGTGAGGGGGTAATTTTATGAAAGAGGCTGCAGCACCTCAGCGGGGGACTGGATTGAAAAAATGAGAAATTATTTTCTTAAAAATACTATCTTACAACTTGTGCCAAAAATTTATTTCCCTACCTGCAACCCCCTCTAAGCTACATCACTTACAAATGTTACATTTCAAAATTTATTATATAGTTTATGAAAATTGAATATTTGTAACTTAAAATGACTATAAAATAAGCCGCATTTCAGATAGGGTCCTATATCTTGTAAGTTAGGTATAATAGGTTGGTGTCTTTCGACATCATTCAAAATTTTCACCCGTTTCCCTTTTCATATGGGTGAGGGGGTATATCCATTAAACAGGCTGCAACACCTCGGCGGGGGACTGGATTGAAAAAATGAGAAATCATTTTCTTAAAAATACACACCTACACATTGTATACAAAATTGAGACACGTACCTTCAACCCTCTTCAGTTTACAGGGGCAAAAAGTTCGAAATTTATAGAATAAAAACATAATTATGTATATTACATTTCGAGTATTTAGTATATATACATATATAGTATTACAAATTCAAGTACTTATTTATAAAAACTTGATTGTAATTTTAAATTGTACAACATTGGGAGTTTTGTAAAAATCGTAATTTTTATTTAATTCTTCGTTTTCACTAAATCCTAGGTAGATCAAAAGGGTATATGAAGCACTCTTCCAAATTGGCAGCTTTTTTTTTTTTTGCTAGACAAAACAATAACAATATTATTTTTCTAGGTCATCTATTTTAATTTATATTAAATATTATTTCTTAATAGCCTTTATAAAAAACAAAAGATTAACATATGTGTACATAAGTATATATATATATATATATATATATATATATATATATATCATTTTTGAAATCGTACTTTTTATATTACTTAATAACAAAAAATATAAGTACACAAATTTCCAAGCGCGACCTACTATCTTTGATAGCCGAATGGATAGCGCGTCGGCATACAAATCGAAGCTTGTTGATTCAAATACTCCAAAGCAGCTATTTTTTTTTAAATATATTTTTTTTTTTCAGAATATAAACAAATTTTTATGTATATTTACATATTTTTTTATTTTTCTTCTCCATTTTGTAGTCCCATGCTTGACCAAACCGGTTTCCGTTGCTTATTTATTATACCATATTATATGTCCCTTATCCATTTACACTTACAGGAAGTAGCAGAATACACAACAAAATCAGCCATGCGTAACGACATATACACAAGTGACGAAAAAGCAATAACCAGATGACCTAATTACGGCAACTCCACAGCCATTAACCTAATTTCCCACGGTAGCCATTACAATCAGCCATTAAGAACAACCATTAAAACAGCCATTAAAACACCAATTAACAATGCCCATTAAAAACACCCATTAATCACGCCATTAATTACACCATTTATTACCCATTAATGACACCATTAATTTTCACCACCCACGCAATTTGGTTCCCACGGTGAAGTATCCTAAGTAATACTCACAACATACATGTAAAAGATGTTGGTGCAATATTAAGCCTCTGGCCAAGTACTCTCCGAATTTCACAATTTTTTTTACTAATTTTGCCATTTTTGATAATGCTCTCTTTATATTCTAAAATCGCACTAATAATATTTTCGTGGTTTAAATTATTAGGTCTTCCCATGAAAACGAAAATGTAAATTCCAGGTATTAATATTACTATAACAAATAATAACTTTCACGAATACTGATTACGAAAACAAACAAAAAATTATACTGCGAATAATATTACTGTTACTAATTATGATCAGTTATTTATATGTATATAGTTTTTATTGTTTTGTCTAGCAAAAAAAAAATAATTATCAAATTTGCAATAGTGACAAAAATAATTTGCAATAGTATCAAATTTACAATAGCATTTCTATAATTATTTTACATTTTTACTTAACTTTGCACTTTTTTGAAAAAAATATCTGATTACAAATAATGATTTTTTTTGTTGCTAAAGCTATGTATAGACAGAAAGTGAAAAGGTCGTGAAAAAATTATTTAAAATTTGTACATTTAAACCATTGACTAATAATAATATATAGACTTATAAAGTAGAACAAAAAAAGCTGCCAATTTGGAAGAGTGCTTCATATACCCTTTTGATCTACCTAGGATTTAGTGAAAACGAAGAATTAAATAAAAATTATGATTTTTACGAAACTCCCAATGTTGTACAATTTAAAATTACAATCAAGTTTTTATAAATAAGTACTCGAATTTGTAATACTATATTTGTACTAAATACTCGAAATGTAATATACATATGTTTTTATTCTATAAATTTCGAAATTTGTGCCCCTGTAAAATGAAGAGGGTTGAAGGTACGTGTCTCAATTTTGTATACAAGATGTAGGTGTGTATTTTTAAGAAAATGATTTCTCATTTTTTCAATCCAGTCCCCCGCCGAGGTGTTGCAGCCTGTTTAATAGATATACCCCCTCACCCATATGAAAAGGGAAACGGGTGAAAATTTTGAATGATTTCGAAGGACACCAACCTATTATACCTAACTTACAAGATATAGGACCCTATCTGAAATGCGGCTTATTTTATAGTCATTTTAAGTTCCAAATATTCAATTTTCATAAACTATATAATAAATTTTGAAATGTAACATTTCTAAGTGATGTAGCTTAGAGGGGGTTGCAGGTAGGGAAATAAATTTTTGGCACAAGTTGTAAGATAGTATTTTTAAGAAAATAATTTCTCATTTTTTCAATCCAGTCCCCCGCTGAGGTGCTGCAGCCTCTTTCATAAAATTACCCCCTCACCCATAATAAAAGGGAAAGGGGTAAATTTTTTGAATGGTTTCGAAAGATACCAATATATTATACCAAACCTACAAGATATAAGACCCTATCTGAAATGCGGCTTATTTTATAGTCATTTAAAATACCAAAAATTCAATTTTAGTAGTCCCATAAAAATTCTTTCACCTGTAAAATCCAGGGGGGTAAAGGTATGAAGCTGATTTTTATGCACAATGTGTAACATAGTATATTTAAGAATATTGTTTCTCATTTTTTCAATTAATTTCCCCGCTCAAGGTATGTAGCTTATTTCATACATAAGCCCCCTCACCCACTTAAAGAAGGTGGGGGGTAAATTTTTTATATGAAATCGAAATGCACTTACCTGCTGCATCTATGTTAGAAGTAACAATGTTTTATATAAAATCAAACCGGTTTTATAGGCATTTCAAATTTCAAAATCTTTGTTTTAATATTACTATAAAATAGGGGGGCGAGGACCTAGGGCTCCAAATTTTTACAATCTTCTTTATATGGCGTCTATACATATATCTGTGAAACAATGTAAAGATCCGACTATATTTAGAGGTATTTTTTTGAAGTGCACAAAATTGTGCATTTTCAACGCTCCGCTAGGGGGGGTTGCAGGGAAACGATTTAAAAAAGGATACCATACACATAAATTTCCATCCTTACTTTATATATGTTGCAATTTTTGTACAAATCGCACGAGTGCTTATACTATTTCTAAGCGTTTAAAAAAGTGTATTTTTACTTTGCGTACAGCGTACGGCGTACGGCGGACACGGATTTTTTTTTGCTGATTCTGATTCCCTGACATCTAAAACGTCCAGAAAAATCAAAATCTCGAAAAAAAAATTTTCGAAATTTAGACCGCGCCACAAAGCTTCATATATTTTCAATATATGAAGCAAAAAATTTCCACTTTCTGATTAGACTTTCCTAATCTAATGTAAAAAATCAACGTTCAACGTGCGTTTTTTGTTATGTATTTTCGTTAGATTAGGAAAGCAAATATTATGAATGACTAATATGAGAGCATGCGTGAGAGGATATTTTTTTTTATATTGAAAAAACGGATTTTTTTTGTTTTCGCATATATGTGATTGTATTGTATAATCTTATATGAATAGTTTTGTTGGTATTCGTACAATTGAAAATTTTCTAATTCATAAATAAATTCTAATTTTCAATTTTTAGCAAAAAGAAAATAGTTTCTTCTATATTGTAAGAATAGTACAGTCGTTTGGGTATTTTTGGTAATATCGATTAAAAAATATATTGCATATTTTATGATTATACAATATATTCAATAAATTAATAATATTTTCTGATTATACAATATTATATTCATAAATTTTAACACTATATTTTAAAATTTGGTTAGATTTAATTTAATTTAATTTGAAAAAAGTTGAATTGAAATTGAAAATTTATTAATTCAATTTAGAAAAGATAAAAATACATATTTCTAAACATGTTTAATTCCTTTTAAAAAACTTCTAATTTATTCTTAAATGTATTCCCATTTTTTAATCAATATTACCAAAAATACCCAAACGCCTGTACTATTCTTACAATATAGAAGAAACTATTTTCTTTTTGCTAAAAATTGAAAATTAGAATTTATTTATGAATTAGAAAATTTTCAATTGTACGAATGCCAACAAAACTATTCATATAAGATTATACAATACAATCATATATGCGAAAACAAAAAAAATCCGTTTTTTTTTTCAATATAAAAAAAATTATCCTCTCACGCATGCTCTCATATTAGTCATTCATATTCATACATAAATATTTCCTTTCCTAATCTAACGAAAATATATAACAAAAAACGCACGTTGAACGTTGATTTTTTACATTAGATGAGGAAAGTCAAATCAGAAAGTGGAAATTTTTTTTGTTCTACTTTATAAGTCTATATATTATTATTAGTCCATGATTTAAACCTAGTGAAAATTTTGACTGCAATTTGAAATTGACAAAATAAAAAAGAAAAGCCAAATTTAAGTCAAATTTATTTATTGTAAAAAGTCAAATACATATAATGTTTTTTCTTCAAACTCATATTCGTCTAGCAACATAATCGTTTTTAATCATATTGAAATTGATAATTCAGTAATTCATAAAATTTAAAATATTTGAAAATAAAAACGTCAAAATATTAATTTTTCACGTTCAATAAATGTACAGATCATTAATATATGTAGTTGTGAAAAATTTGATTATTTTAAGGTTCATGTCTCTGATAAATAATTTTCATTTCACGTCGAGTATGTACTACTTGTTGAAAAAAATTTCAAAAAAATTTCCCGACTTTTTCACAACCTGAAAATTTATATGGGAAATCATCATTTCACTTTCTGTCCGTACATAGCTATAATATTAAAATTTTAGTTTTAAATATATAAAACAAAAAATTTGTTTATATTTAAAAAAAAAATGTTGCTTTGAAGTGGATTTGAACCATCAAGCTTCGATTTGTATGTCGACGCGCTACCAATTTGACTATCAAAGATAGTCGATTGCGCTTGGAAATTTTTGTACTTATATTTTTAGTTATTAAGTAATATAAAAAGTACTATTTCAAAAATGATATATATATATATATTTATATATATATATATATATATATATATATATATATATATATATATATATATATATACTTATGTACTTATGTACATATGTTAATCTTTTGTTTTTTATATAGGTTATTAAGAAATAATATTATAACATAAATTAAAATAGATGATCTAGCAAAATAATATTTTTATTGTGTTGTCTAACAAAAAAAATAATTATCAAATTTGCAATAGTGGAGTTTACCCTTTGCTTGCATTTCTATAATTATTTTACATTTTTACTTAACTTTGCACTTTTTTGAAAAAAATATCTGATTACCGCAACTTATGATTTATTTTTTTGTTGCATAATATTGAAATTTTAGTTTTAAATACATAAAACATTTGATTTATAGTAATCAAGCAAAGCAGTTCAGAATATTTTTTTCTAAAAACGTGTTGAGATTTTAAACAGTTTTTTTTTAGTTGTTTTAAAGTGATACAAAATTAATTTATAAAGTTTATTAATTAAAATTAATAAAATAATTCGTGCTTTTAATAAATGTTAATAAGAGTTAACAAAATAATTTGTGATTTTAATAAATTTATAACTCTTAACATTTAATAAAATAAAAATCGCATGCGATATTTTGGAAAACCAAAAAGCTCTTCAACCAAATAAAATAGCTGTTTTTTGGTAGCCAAAATTAAGTCTACTTTGGGGTGTCAAGTAGACACAAATTAAATTAATTAAAAAGTTTTATCGGAAGTGTCGAGAAGACACGAAGTAATATTTATTAAAAGTAGTGAAAGTTTTGTTAAAATTAATAGTTGGAACTTTTATAAAAAAAAAGTAAATTTGTAAATTTAATAAAGTTTTTTTATATAAAGTTTAATTTACATAAAGTAAAGTAGTAATTATTTTAATTCAAAAATAAGAATTAAAATTGAAGTATAAAAATAACATCAACATAGAATAAATAAATTAAACATTGTAAATATTAAAGAAAAAATTTAAAATTAATAAATAATAAAATACTAATATTAAACTATAAACTTATAAATAATTAAATATTTAAATAATTACTATATATATTAATAAATAAAAAAGTTAAACTTGAGATAAAAAATAGTGTTTTAATTGGAAAATAGTAAGGAAAAATAATTATAAAAGGGTAACTTTTATAACATTGGCGCTGCGGACAGGATAGGAACTACGTTTCCTATCCAAAAAAAACTTGTGTGCGGTAAAACGTTTCGATTTTTTATAAAAAAACTACACAAAAATTAAATTTTTTTTGTTAAAAAAAATATACATTTTAAATACTAAAAGTGAAATAAAAAAAAAATACGATCAAATAACAACAGAGCAAACAACAGTAGCAGTATCAACAAACAACAGTAGCAGTATCAACAAACAACAGTAGCAGTATCAACAAACAATAGTAGCAGTATCAACGAAGGCAGTGAAAAACAAAAAAAACAACAGAAGAATAAAATCCACAAATTTACTATGAAAGTCAAAAAATCTTAAGGAAAATTATTATATTTATTAATAAAAAAGAAGGAAGTTTTTAAAATCATAGAAAATTTTTTTTTTTTCAAATTAAATTTCTAAAATTCAAATTGATTGTTAAATTATCTTTAATAAAATCAAAATCAAAAATTTAATAAAAATCAAGTTAAAGTAAAATCAATTAAAAAATTAAATTCAAATTAAACGTTAATAAAAAAAATTTTTCTTTTTCTCAAAATTTATTCAAAAAAAAAGTCATATAAATAATCAAATTCCGTTTTTTATCATCATTTTTGAAAAAAAATTCCTATATACATATATAAATATACAAAAAATCATAATTTTCTTTTAAGGTAAAATCCAACAAAACTTGTAAACAAAGTTTATGGATATATATGGATATATATAAATTGTATATATTTTTTTTTGTTAAACAAATTTCCCAACCTTTCCCAATAGTTACCCTAATTTTTTTATACAAATATAATAAATATTATAAATAAATGCATATCAACAAAGCACACATTAATACATATGGTGCAATTATATAAGTTTTTTTTACTATAAGTCGACCATATATACATATGTATATACATATTTCTTTTTTCATTGCATTATAATAATTGTGCGTTTTCAGTAATTACATGATAGTGTATAAAAAAAAAAATAAGGTAATAAAAACAATGAAAGGCAGTATGTGTTAAATTTAATTACAAAAATACTAGGGTTCGTTGATTTTATACTAAAACTGTGTAAAGAAAATACAAATGCACAGTTTGTATTAAGTTAACTCAGGGCTGTATAAAATCAAGTAACCTGGTATAAAGTTTTTTTCTATGTAATAATAAAAAATTGGGATACAAATTATCTTGTTACCCAATATTTTTCTTTTCACCCTATATAACTTTAAAAATTTTTTTTGTCCTCCTATGACAAAATAATATATATACATACATATTTATAATTAAAATTTAGCGAATTTTCTTTGTTGAAAATAAATAATTTCGTAATTTTTTGTTTTTAAAATCTATAATAAATTTTTTGAAAGGTAATTAACATTGCAAAACAAAGTCAATCAAAATATTTTTTTTAATCAAACTTACTTAACAAAAATATTTTATAATCATTGCATACCTTTAGGAGATAAATAAACCATTTTTGGGTTTTTTAAAAAAAAGTGGACTTTTAGAAGTACATATAATAATAAAGTTTTTTAAAAAAAAATTATATATTTTAATCGTCTTAATTTGGATTGGTTTTTATAATAAAATGTAAAAAAAAAAATATGTATTAATAAAATTTTATAGCTATATTGAATTGGATTTCTTTTTTTCGACCCCTAAAATATAATTATACTAAATTTACATTTTATATCAAAATTTCATTAATTTTTTTTGTTCGTAATGACGATAATTATATATACATATTTATAAAGGGATATATATATATATATTTTCAAAATACGTTTGATCATTTTTATATAAAATATTGTTGTCAACTTAATTGATATTAATATTAATATTTTAAATGACGTACGTAAGTTTCATTAGAACAAAGCGCGTTTTTTTTTTAAAGCATTCATATTATGAAAATTTATTAACAATTTTTTTGGTATTGAATAAAAATTTTATTGCATAATTTTTTAAATTTTATTGCATAATTTAATTTTAGTTAGGGAATTTATATTTTTTTTATCTCGAAAAAATTTTTTTTTGCATATATTCAGGAATAAAAATAAAATAAATAAAAATGAGTATTTTATTTTGAATAATTTTATTAAATTGGAATGATTTTCGTTAAATAAGATAAAATTTAAATTAAAAATAATTTTTAGGAAAAATACAAACACAATTTTTCGGGCTTAAAATTTTTTTTCAGAATAAAAAATTCGACCCCTAAAAAATAAGTATACAAAATTTTTTTTCACTTTTTACTGAAATTTAATAAAATTATGACCCCTAAATCATAATATAAAAAAAAGGGCGTATTTACATTGTTGTTGTTGTAATTTTTTTTAATAAGGAAACTAATGTCGCAAAAATCAAAAACCCCAACTTTAGCGCAATCTATTTTAAAATTTTCAAAACGAATTTCTATTTTTTCATTTTTAAATTCAAGTCCAGAATTTGAAGATTCGGACGAAAAAACTAAAACAAACATCGAAAATATAGAAGAAGAACCAAATTTAGAAGTATTAAATAAAAACAATTTTTCTGATTTTCTACACCAAGTGCAGGAAGACAGAGTGTCGGAAAACAGAAAAAGCTTTAGAACATTAAGATCCGGGGTAAAATATAATAGAATTGGTCCCATAAGAAGACATAAAAAAGCAAGGAAAAATAAAGTGATTATTACTAAAACGGAAAGAAGAAGTTTAAATATTAAAAAATCCGACAAAATGAATCCAATAAATGACCCCCATTTCTTTAGTAACAGAACGATGAATAGGCCAAGACCGTCAGGGTTAACTTCGACCCCTATTCCGCCTCCACCACCTCGTCAGTTACCCGTACAACATGAGTACAACGCGGAAAATTTCACTAATGACAACTCTTACCATTTGGAACCAACGCTCTTGAAAAAATTATTAAGACATTTTTGGTACACGTTCCAACATTTTCAGGTGTAGGGTTGGACATTGAAAACTAACTAAACAATTTTCTGGAGTTGGCTCAACAATCATACGAATTAACGAGGGATGAGCAAAAAGGCATACTTTTACGGATTTTAATTACCAGTAAATTAACAGGTGCGGCCAACGCTCTCTTTAGATATGCCAACGTCGAAAATTTTACACAATACAAGGATATTTTAAGAAACCGTTTCATAGAAAGTAAAGATATGGCTACTTTAGCCTCGGAAATTATGGGAATGTACCAATATGAAACGGAAACTGTAGAACTTTTTGGAGAACGAATATCCGAAAAATTGGCCGCGTATCGGAACAGGGTAAATGAGAGATATAACAACGAGGGACGAGCATTGATAAACGAGATGGAGATCACAGCAAAGAGAGTGTTTTTGGGAGGACTGCGATCAGCAGAGTTAAAACAATATCTATTATTTAAAAATCCGGAAAATTTACGAGTCTCTATAGGAGCAGCTCGACAATATCTGAATGAAACTCGAAATTTAGGCGGCATTGGAAGTTCTAATACATCAAGCAACAATCAAGCAGTCGTAGGGGATCAAATGATAACATTAATTACAACGATGATGAAAAAATTAAAAGAAAATGGACTACAAGCAGAACAACCCAACAAAAACAAATTTACTAATGGCAACAATCAGAGAAATTTTAGCAATAATAATAACTTTAATAAAAACCAGCAACACAATAATAACATGCGCAATAATTTCAACGCTGGAAGTAGAAATCTAAATAACAACAACAACAACAATTTTAGTAATAATTATAAGCAATTTTCAAATAATAATAATAATAATTTTAATAACAATAAGACCCCGTTCAATAACTATAATAACACCCCTAATAGATTGAACAATAATAATGGTAGTATGTTTAACGGAAATAACTACCAATCTAATTATAATAGTAATAATAATAATCATAATAATATTAGGAATACAAATATTGCTAACAGAGGACCTAATTCAAATCCTCTTATAAAATGTTTCAAATGTGGTAAACAAGGCCACATAAGTAGAGATTGTACAATGCAATTTCATTTAAATAAGGAAGTAAAACATTGTGCCAATTGCGGAATTTACGGACACGAATCCGCTAATTGTTTAAAACAACGTGCAGGGAATAACGGCGCAAGCCCACAAAGAGTTTTAACAGTAACCAACACGGAAACCACTTGTGAATGGTGTGCAAGGGAAGGTCACAAAATATTGAATTGCGAAGCACGTCAATCTTATGAATCTAGAATGGCGTTAGTCTCGGGAAACGAGAATGGAGTGAACTAAAAAAGCCCAGCTCATTCCATACGGAGGGCACAACAACCACCTTACAGGAGCCCATAGTTCAATTGGCTTTAGATATAGCCAAAACAGACAAAGTAAAGTTATTAGTAGACACAGGAGCTCAGGTTAGTTTAATAAAAAATTCAACATTGAAAAAAGGAACACAAATATGTACAGATAACACAAATATGTACAGATAATACAGATAGATAATAAGGTACAAATAAGTTCATTAAACAATGTGAGCTCCACTTTAGGTTCCTGTGAGGGTAAATTTTTATTAGGGCAAAATTTTAAATGCGATTTCCAAGTTACAGATAATGATATTAAGTTACCAGTTAATGGTATTTTAGGGAATAATTTTTTGTCCCCTAATTGTAATATTTTAGGACCCCAAAAGCAATTACAATTTCCAAAAACAAAAACAAATAATTCAGAATTTTATATTCCATTATCACAAAAACAAAATGAAAAAATAAATATGCATTGTATTAAAGATTCAAATAAATTAAACGCGGTGAAGATACAACAATTACGAGAAATTTATGATAACGTACAGGAGAGTTTTAAGGAAAATAATGGAGTTATGGAAGTAATAGAAAATAAAGAGGAAGTTATTGAAGAAACTAAGGAGGTATTAAGTGAAAATAGTAGTAAATTAAAGGAGGAGGATATTATTGTAGTGAATGCGGAAGTTATGAAAGTAAATGATGAGGTTAGTAATGAGGAATATAATAATAATTATGACGTAGAAGGAGAGGAAGTAGTAAATGATGAGGTTAGTAATGAGGAATATAATAATAATTATGACGTAGAAGGAGAGGAAGTAGTAAATGAGGACGTAAATAATGAGGAATATAATAATAGTTATGACATAGAAGATAAAAATTTGGAAAATATTGAAAGTATCAATGAAGAAGTAATGAATAATGATGTAATTATTGGTTTAAATAATAATGTAATAGCAGACGAAATTAAAGTGTATAAAATGGACAATGCAATGGAAAATAAAAATAAAGAAGTATCTGAATCTAATAATGTTAAATGTGAAAAAATAGAAATTAATGGAATAATAAAATCAACGAAAATTATAGTACCAGCACGCATAGTAAAGGCAATCAGTCTCCCTACAACGGAAGAGGGAGAATTCTTTTGTGAAGCTCAACAAATAAAACCAGGCGTGTTTTTAGGAAATTGTTTGGTAAAAGGTAAAAATAATACTGTAACTGTTTGTGTAGTTAACGTAAACACGGAAAATGTAGTAATCGAAAACGTAAATTTAAAATTGACCCCTATTCAAAATTTTAAAATAAAACCCCTAAAAAATGACCCCCAAAACATACCAAAAATAAAAGAAAGAGTTAATTTTAATTTTAAAAAACGAAAGAAAACCATTAGTTTTGGTTTATAAAAATGACTTAAAGAAATTTAAAAAAAAATATATATATTGTATACGTATATAGAGTTCCACAAAAAAAAGGGGAAGGATCCCTACACAAAATTCATATAAAAAAACGATTTTTTTAATAAATTTTTAGTATATTAAACTCACTAGTTTTTATTTACAAATATATTTTAAAATTTACCCATTAATTTCCCACTAAAAGTACCTATGTCCAAAAATTTAAATAAAAACCTTAATTTCAATCTCCCTAAATCATAATTCTATTCAAAAATCTGAAGAAAAAAAAACTTTATATACAATTAAATATTAAATTAAAATTTGATTTTTAATACAAAATAAATTTTACAAATTTTAAAATAAAAAAAATAAAATAAAAAAAAAGAGAAAAAAGCAATTTGATTTTTTAATATAATAAAATAAAATTTTTTGAAGAAACAAATAAATAAAGAATAAAATCAAAAATTTCATATTATTTTAAATTAAGAGAAAATTTATTAAAATGATAGTAAAGTAAAATATTTATCATTACAAAAAAAAAAATATTATTAAATCTTATACATAAATAAAAAAAAATATATTTAAATAAATTTAAAAAAAAAATTTTTTTAATTATATAATATACAATTAAGAAAAAATCTATTATATTATCTATTATCTATAAGTAAATAAATTTTTTTTTTAAAAATGGAAAAACTCAAAATAATATTATTTTTAAAAATATAGTGTTGGAAGTAAAAACTTCGATCCCTATATTTTTTCTAAAGAGAGAAGGTGTTGTGAATTGAAGCACCCAGTACTTCAATTCACAACCAAAAAACAGCTAATTAAAATATTTTGAAATAATTTGAATTCAATAACTTAAATTTGCAAAATAATTAAAAATTAAATTAGAACAAAATTTTGAAGAGTTGATTGGCTAACCAAAATATCGCATGCGATATTTTGGAAAACCAAAAAGCTCTTCAACCAAATAAAATAGCTGTTTTTTGGTAGCCAAAATTAAGTCTACTTTGGGGTGTCAAGTAGACACCAATTAAATTAATTAAAAAGTTTTATCGGAAGTGTCGAGAAGACACGAAGTAATATTTATTAAAAGTAGTGAAAGTTTTGTTAAAATTAATAGTTGGAACTTTTATAAAAAAAAAGTAAATTTGTAAATTTAATGAAGTTTTTTTATATAAAGTTTAATTTACATAAAGTAAAGTAGTAATTATTTTAATTCAAAAATAAGAATTAAAATTGAAGTATAAAAATAAAATCAACATAGAATAAATAAATTAAACATTGTAAATATTAAAGAAAAAATTTAAAATTAATAAATAATAAAATACTAATATTAAACTATAAACTTATAAATAATTAAATATTTAAATAATTACTATATATATTAATAAATAAAAAAGTTAAACTTGAGATAAAAATAGTGTTTTAATTGGAAAATAGTAAGGAAAAATTATTATAAAAGGGTAACTTTTATAACATTGGCGCTGCGGACAGGATAGGAACTACGTTTCCTATCCAAAAAAAACTTGTGTGCGGTAAAACGTTTCGATTTTTTATAAAAAAACTACACAAAAATTAAATTTTTTTTGTTAAAAAAAATATACATTTTAAATACTAAAAGTGAAATAAAAAAAAATCAGATCAAATAACAACAGAGCAAACAACAGTAGCAGTATCAACAAACAACAGTAGCAGTATCAACAAACAACAGTAGCAGTATCAACAAACAATAGTAGCAGTATCAACGAAGGCAGTGAAAAACAAAAAAAACAACAGAAGAATAAAATCAACAAATTTACTATGAAAGTCAAAAAATCTTAAGGAAAATTATTATATTTATTAATAAAAAAGAAGTAAGTTTTTAAAATCATAGAAAATTTTTTTTTTTTCAAATTAAATTTCTAAAATTCAAATTGATTGTTAAATTATCTTTAATAAAATCAAAATCAAAAATTTAATAAAAATCAAGTTAAAGTAAAATCAATTAAAAAATTAAATTCAAATTAAACGTTAATAAAAAAAATTTTTCTTTTTCTCAAAATTTATTCAAAAAAAAAGTCATATAAATAATCAAATTCCGTTTTTTATCATCATTTTTGAAAAAAAATTCCTATATACATATATAAATATACAAAAAATCATAATTTTCTTTTAAGGTAAAATCCAACAAAACTTGTAAACAAAGTTTATGGATATATATGGATATATATAAATTGTATATATTTTTTTTTGTTAAACAAATTTCCCAACCTTTCCCAATAGTTACCCCAATTTTTTTATACAAATATAATAAATATTATAAATAAATGCATATCAACAAAGCACACATTAATACATATGGTGCAATTATATAAGTTTTTTTTTACTATAAGTCGACCATATATACATATGTATATACATATTTCTTTTTTCGTTGCATTATAATAATTGTGCGTTTTCAGCAATTATATAAAGTTTTTTTTTTCTTTGTTGCCTAAATTTTTATTAGCATTAAAATTTTATATACATGATAGTGTATAAAAAAAAAAATAAGGTAATAAAAACAATGAAAGGCAGTATGTGTTAAATTTAATTACAAAAATACTAGGGTTCGTTGATTTTATACTAAAACTGTGTAAATAAAATACAAATGCACAGTTTGTATTAAGTTAACTCAGGGCTGTATAAAATCAAGTAACCTGGTATAAAGTTTTTTTCTATGTAATAATAAAAAATTGGGATACAAATTATCTTGTTACCCAATATTTTTCTTTTCACCCTATATAACTTTAAAAATTTTTTTTGTCCTCCTATGACAAAATAATATATATACATACATACTTATAATTAAAATTTAGCGAATTTTCTTTGTTGAAAATAAATAATTTCGTAATTTTTTGTTTTTAAAATCTATAATAAATTTTTTTTAAAGGTAATTAACATTGCAAAACAAAGTCAATCAAAATATTTTTTTTAATCAAACTTACTTAACAAAAATATTTTATAATCATTGCATACCTTTAGGAGATAAATAAACCATTTTTGGGTTTTTTAAAAAAAAGTGGACTTTTAGAAGTACATATAATAATAAAGTTTTTTAAAAAAAAATTATATATATTAATCGTCTTAATTTGGATTGGTTTTTATAATAAAATGTAAAAAAAAAAAATATGTATTAATAAAATTTTATAACTATATTGAATTGGATTTCTTTTTTTCGACCCCTAAAATATAATTATACTAAATTTACATTTTATATCAAAATTTTATTATTTTTTTTGTTCGTAATGACGATAATTATATATACATATTTATAAAGGGATATATATATATATATATTTTCAAAATACGTTTGATCATTTTTATATAAAATATTGTTGTCAACTTAATTGATATTAATATTAATATTTAAATGACGTACGTAAGTTTCATTAGAACAAAGCGCGTTTTGTTTAAAGCATTCATATTATGAAAATTTATTAACAATTTTTTTGGTATTGAATAAAAATTTTATTGCATAATTTTTTAAATTTTATTGCATAATTTAATTTTAGTTAGGGAATTTATATTTTTTTTATCTCGAAAAATTTTTTTTTTGCATATATTCAAAAATAAAATAAATAAAAATGAGTATTTTATTTTAAATAATTTTATTTAAATTGGAATGATTTTCGTTAAATAAGATAAAATTTAAATTAAAAATAATTTTTAGGAAAAATACAAACACAATTTTTCGAGCTTAAAAATTTTTTAAGAATAAAAAATTCGACCCCTAAAAAATAAGTATACAAAATTTTTTTTCACTTTTTACTGAAATTTAATAAAATTATTACCCCTAAATCATAATATAAAAAAAAGGGCGTATTTACATTGTTGTTGTTGTAATATTTTTTAATAAAGAAACTAATGTCGCAAAAATCAAAAACCCCAACTTTAGCGCAATCTATTTTAAAATTTTCAAAACGAATTTCTATTTTTTCATTTTTAAATTCAAGTCCACAATTTGAAGATTCGGACGAAAAAACTAAAACAAACATCGAAAATATAGAAGAAGAACCAAATTTAGAAGTATTAAATAAAAACAATTTTTCTGATTTTCTACACCAAGTGCAGGAAGACAGAGTGTCGGAAAACAGAAAAAGCTTTAGAACATTAAGATCCGGGGTAAAATATAATAGAATTGGTCCCATAAGAAGACCTAAAAAAGCAAGGAAAAATAAAGTGATTATTACTAAAACGGAAAGAAGAAGTTTAAATATTAAAAAATCCGACAAAATGAATCCAATAAATGACCCCCATTTCTTTAGTAACAGAACGATGAATAGGCCAAGACCGTCAGGGTTAAATTCGACCCCTATTCCGCCTCCACCACCACGTTAGATACCCGTACAACATGAGTACAACGCGGAAAATTTCACTAATGACAACTCTTACCATTTGGAACCAACGCTCTTACCGGTTGAAAAAATTATTAAGACATTTTTGGTACACGTTCCAACATTTTCAGGTGTAGGGTTGGACATTGAAAACGAACTAAACAATTTTCTGGAGTTGGCTCAACAATCATACGAATTAACGAGGGATGAGCAAAAAGGCATACTTTTACGGATTTTAATTACCAGTAAATTAACAGGTGCGGCCAACGCTCTCTTTAGATATGCCAACGTCGAAAATTTTACACAATACAAGGATATTTTAAGAAACCGTTTCATAGAAAGTAAAGATATGGCTACTTTAGCCTCGGAAATTATGGGAATGTACCAATATGAAACGGAAACTGTAGAACTTTTTGGAGAACGAATATCCGAAAAATTGGCCGCGTATCGGAACAGGGTAAATGAGAGATGTAACAACGAGGGACGAGCATTGATAAACGAGATGGAGATCACAGCAAAGAGAGTGTTTTATATAATTGCGGAGGACTGCGATCAGCAGAGTTAAAACAATATCTATTATTTAAAAATCCGGAAAATTTACGAGTCTCTATAGGAGCAGCTCGACAATATCTGAATGAAACTCGAAATTTAGGCGGCATTGGAAGTTCTAATACATCAAGCAACAATCAAGCAGTCGTAGGGGATCAAATGATAACATTAATTACAACGATGATGAAAAAATTAAACGAAAATGGACTACAAGCAGAACAACCCAACAAAAACAAATTTACTAATGGCAACAATCAGAGATAATTTAGCAATAATAATAACTTTAATAAAAACCAGCAACACAATAATAACATGCGCAATAATTTCAACGCTGGAAGTAGAAATCTAAATAACAACAACAACAACAATTTTAGTAATAATTATAAGCAATTTTCAAATAATAATAATAATAATTTTAATAACAATAAGACCCCGTTCAATAACTATAATAACACCCCTAATAGATTGAACAATAATAATGGTAGTATGTTTAACGGAAATAACTACCAATCTAATTATAATAGTAATAATAATAATCATAATAATATTAGGAATACAAATATTGCTAACAGAGGACCTAATTCAAATCCTCTTATAAAATGTTTCAAATGTGGTAAACAAGGCCACATAAGTAGAGATTGTACAATGCAATTTCATTTAAATAAGGAAGTAAAACATTGTGCCAATTGCGGAATTTACGGACACGAATCCGCTAATTGTTTAAAACAACGTGCAGGGAATAACGGCGCAAGCCCACAAAGAGTTTTAACAGTAACCAACACGGAAACCACTTGTGAATGGTGTGCAAGGGAAGGTCACAAAATATTGAATTGCGAAGCACGTCAATCTTATGAATCTAGAATGGCGTTAGTCTCGGGAAACGAGAATGGAGTGAACTAAAAAAGCCCAGCTCATTCCATACGGAGGGCACAACAACCACCTTACAGGAGCCCATAGTTCAATTGGCTTTAGATATAGCCAAAACAGACAAAGTAAAGTTATTAGTAGACACAGGAGCTCAGGTTAGTTTAATAAAAAATTCAACATTGAAAAAAGGAACACAAATATGTACAGATAACACAAATATGTACAGATAATACAGATAGATAATAAGGTACAAATAAGTTCATTAAACAATGTGAGCTCCACTTTAGGTTCCTGTGAGGGTAAATTTTTATTAGGGCAAAATTTTAAATGCGATTTCCAAGTTACAGATAATGATATTAAGTTACCAGTTAATGGTATTTTAGGGAATAATTTTTTGTCCCCTAATTGTAATATTTTAGGACCCCAAAAGCAATTACAATTTCCAAAAACAAAAACAAATAATTCAGAATTTTATATTCCATTATCACAAAAACAAAATGAAAAAATAAATATGCATTGTATTAAAGATTCAAATAAATTAAACGCGGTGAAGATACAACAATTACGAGAAATTTATGATAACGTACAGGAGAGTTTTAAGGAAAATAATGGAGTTATGGAAGTAATAGAAAATAAAGAGGAAGTTATTGAAGAAACTAAGGAGGTATTAAGTGAAAATAGTAGTAAATTAAAGGAGGAGGATATTATTGTAGTGAATGCGGAAGTTATGAAAGTAAATGATGAGGTTAGTAATGAGGAATATAATAATAATTATGACGTAGAAGGAGAGGAAGTAGTAAATGATGAGGTTAGTAATGAGGAATATAATAATAATTATGACGTAGAAGGAGAGGAAGTAGTAAATGAGGACGTAAATAATGAGGAATATAATAATAGTTATGACATAGAAGATAAAAATTTGGAAAATATTGAAAGTATCAATGAAGAAGTAATGAATAATGATGTAATTATTGGTTTAAATAATAATGTAATAGCAGACGAAATTAAAGTGTATAAAATGGACAATGCAATGGAAAATAAAAATAAAGAAGTATCTGAATCTAATAATGTTAAATGTGAAAAAATAGAAATTAATGGAATAATAAAATCAACGAAAATTATAGTACCAGCACGCATAGTAAAGGCAATCAGTCTCCCTACAACGGAAGAGGGAGAATTCTTTTGTGAAGCTCAACAAATAAAACCAGGCGTGTTTTTAGGAAATTGTTTGGTAAAAGGTAAAAATAATACTGTAACTGTTTGTGTAGTTAACGTAAACACGGAAAATGTAGTAATCGAAAACGTAAATTTAAAATTGACCCCTATTCAAAATTTTAAAATAAAACCCCTAAAAAATGACCCCCAAAACATACCAAAAATAAAAGAAAGAGTTAATTTTAATTTTAAAAAACGAAAGAAAACCATTAGTTTTGGTTTATAAAAATGACTTAAAGAAATTTAAAAAAAAATATATATATTGTATACGTATATAGAGTTCCACAAAAAAAAGGGGAAGGATCCCTACACAAAATTCATATAAAAAAACGATTTTTTTAATAAATTTTTAGTATATTAAACTCACTAGTTTTTATTTACAAATATATTTTAAAATTTACCCATTAATTTCCCACTAAAAGTACCTATGTCCAAAAATTTAAATAAAAACCTTAATTTCAATCTCCCTAAATCATAATTCTATTCAAAAATCTGAAGAAAAAAAAACTTTATATACAATTAAATATTAAATTAAAATTTGATTTTTAATACAAAATAAATTTTACAAATTTTAAAATAAAAAAAATAAAATAAAAAAAAAGAGAAAAAAGCAATTTGATTTTTTAATATAATAAAATAAAATTTTTTGAAGAAACAAATAAATAAAGAATAAAATCAAAAATTTCATATTATTTTAAATTAAGAGAAAATTTATTAAAATGATAGTAAAGTAAAATATTTATCATTACAAAAAAAAAAATATTATTAAATCTTATACATAAATAAAAAAAAATATATTTAAATAAATTTAAAAAAAAAATTTTTTTAATTATATAATATACAATTAAGAAAAAATCTATTATATTATCTATTATCTATAAGTAAATAAATTTTTTTTTTAAAAATGGAAAAACTCAAAATAATATTATTTTTAAAAATATAGTGTTGGAAGTAAAAACTTCGATCCCTATATTTTTTCTAAAGAGAGAAGGTGTTGTGAATTGAAGCACCCAGTACTTCAATTCACAACCAAAAAACAGCTAATTAAAATATTTTGAAATAATTTGAATTCAATAACTTAAATTTGCAAAATAATTAAAAATTAAATTAGAACAAAATTTTGAAGAGTTGATTGGCTAACCAAAATATCGCATGCGATATTTTGGAAAACCAAAAAGCTCTTCAACCAAATAAAATAGCTGTTTTTTGGTAGCCAAAATTAAGTCTACTTTGGGGTGTCAAGTAGACACCAATTAAATTAATTAAAAAGTTTTATCGGAAGTGTCGAGAAGACACGAAGTAATATTTATTAAAAGTAGTGAAAGTTTTGTTAAAATTAATAGTTGGAACTTTTATAAAAAAAAAGTAAATTTGTAAATTTAATGAAGTTTTTTTATATAAAGTTTAATTTACATAAAGTAAAGTAGTAATTATTTTAATTCAAAAATAAGAATTAAAATTGAAGTATAAAAATAAAATCAACATAGAATAAATAAATTAAACATTGTAAATATTAAAGAAAAAATTTAAAATTAATAAATAATAAAATACTAATATTAAACTATAAACTTATAAATAATTAAATATTTAAATAATTACTATATATATTAATAAATAAAAAAGTTAAACTTGAGATAAAAATAGTGTTTTAATTGGAAAATAGTAAGGAAAAATTATTATAAAAGGGTAACTTTTATAACATTGGCGCTGCGGACAGGATAGGAACTACGTTTCCTATCCAAAAAAAACTTGTGTGCGGTAAAACGTTTCGATTTTTTATAAAAAAACTACACAAAAATTAAATTTTTTTTGTTAAAAAAAATATACATTTTAAATACTAAAAGTGAAATAAAAAAAAATCAGATCAAATAACAACAGAGCAAACAACAGTAGCAGTATCAACAAACAACAGTAGCAGTATCAACAAACAACAGTAGCAGTATCAACAAACAATAGTAGCAGTATCAACGAAGGCAGTGAAAAACAAAAAAAACAACAGAAGAATAAAATCAACAAATTTACTATGAAAGTCAAAAAATCTTAAGGAAAATTATTATATTTATTAATAAAAAAGAAGTAAGTTTTTAAAATCATAGAAAATTTTTTTTTTTTCAAATTAAATTTCTAAAATTCAAATTGATTGTTAAATTATCTTTAATAAAATCAAAATCAAAAATTTAATAAAAATCAAGTTAAAGTAAAATCAATTAAAAAATTAAATTCAAATTAAACGTTAATAAAAAAAATTTTTCTTTTTCTCAAAATTTATTCAAAAAAAAAGTCATATAAATAATCAAATTCCGTTTTTTATCATCATTTTTGAAAAAAAATTCCTATATACATATATAAATATACAAAAAATCATAATTTTCTTTTAAGGTAAAATCCAACAAAACTTGTAAACAAAGTTTATGGATATATATGGATATATATAAATTGTATATATTTTTTTTTGTTAAACAAATTTCCCAACCTTTCCCAATAGTTACCCTAATTTTTTTATACAAATATAATAAATATTATAAATAAATGCATATCAACAAAGCACACATTAATACATATGGTGCAATTATATAAGTTTTTTTTTACTATAAGTCGACCATATATACATATGTATATACATATTTCTTTTTTCGTTGCATTATAATAATTGTGCGTTTTCAGCAATTATATAAAGTTTTTTTTTTCTTTGTTGCCTAAATTTTTATTAGCATTAAAATTTTATATACATGATAGTGTATAAAAAAAAAAATAAGGTAATAAAAACAATGAAAGGCAGTATGTGTTAAATTTAATTACAAAAATACTAGGGTTCGTTGATTTTATACTAAAACTGTGTAAATAAAATACAAATGCACAGTTTGTATTAAGTTAACTCAGGGCTGTATAAAATCAAGTAACCTGGTATAAAGTTTTTTTCTATGTAATAATAAAAAATTGGGATACAAATTATCTTGTTACCCAATATTTTTCTTTTCACCCTATATAACTTTAAAAATTTTTTTTGTCCTCCTATGACAAAATAATATATATACATACATACTTATAATTAAAATTTAGCGAATTTTCTTTGTTGAAAATAAATAATTTCGTAATTTTTTGTTTTTAAAATCTATAATAAATTTTTTTTAAAGGTAATTAACATTGCAAAACAAAGTCAATCAAAATATTTTTTTTAATCAAACTTACTTAACAAAAATATTTTATAATCATTGCATACCTTTAGGAGATAAATAAACCATTTTTGGGTTTTTTAAAAAAAAGTGGACTTTTAGAAGTACATATAATAATAAAGTTTTTTAAAAAAAAATTATATATATTAATCGTCTTAATTTGGATTGGTTTTTATAATAAAATGTAAAAAAAAAAAAATATGTATTAATAAAATTTTATAACTATATTGAATTGGATTTCTTTTTTTCGACCCCTAAAATATAATTATACTAAATTTACATTTTATATCAAAATTTTATTATTTTTTTTGTTCGTAATGACGATAATTATATATACATATTTATAAAGGGATATATATATATATATTTTCAAAATACGTTTGATCATTTTTATATAAAATATTGTTGTCAACTTAATTGATATTAATATTAATATTTAAATGACGTACGTAAGTTTCATTAGAACAAAGCGCGTTTTGTTTAAAGCATTCATATTATGAAAATTTATTAACAATTTTTTTGGTATTGAATAAAAATTTTATTGCATAATTTTTTAAATTTTATTGCATAATTTAATTTTAGTTAGGGAATTTATATTTTTTTTATCTCGAAAAATTTTTTTTTTGCATATATTCAGGAATAAAAATAAAATAAATAAAAATGAGTATTTTATTTTAAATAATTTTATTTAAATTGGAATGATTTTCGTTAAATAAGATAAAATTTAAATTAAAAATAATTTTTAGGAAAAATACAAACACAATTTTTCGAGCTTAAAAATTTTTTAAGAATAAAAAATTCGACCCCTAAAAAATAAGTATACAAAATTTTTTTTCACTTTTTACTGAAATTTAATAAAATTATTACCCCTAAATCATAATATAAAAAAAAGGGCGTATTTACATTGTTGTTGTTGTAATATTTTTTAATAAAGAAACTAATGTCGCAAAAATCAAAAACCCCAACTTTAGCGCAATCTATTTTAAAATTTTCAAAACGAATTTCTATTTTTTCATTTTTAAATTCAAGTCCACAATTTGAAGATTCGGACGAAAAAACTAAAACAAACATCGAAAATATAGAAGAAGAACCAAATTTAGAAGTATTAAATAAAAACAATTTTTCTGATTTTCTACACCAAGTGCAGGAAGACAGAGTGTCGGAAAACAGAAAAAGCTTTAGAACATTAAGATCCGGGGTAAAATATAATAGAATTGGTCCCATAAGAAGACCTAAAAAAGCAAGGAAAAATAAAGTGATTATTACTAAAACGGAAAGAAGAAGTTTAAATATTAAAAAATCCGACAAAATGAATCCAATAAATGACCCCCATTTCTTTAGTAACAGAACGATGAATAGGCCAAGACCGTCAGGGTTAAATTCGACCCCTATTCCGCCTCCACCACCACGTTAGATACCCGTACAACATGAGTACAACGCGGAAAATTTCACTAATGACAACTCTTACCATTTGGAACCAACGCTCTTACCGGTTGAAAAAATTATTAAGACATTTTTGGTACACGTTCCAACATTTTCAGGTGTAGGGTTGGACATTGAAAACGAACTAAACAATTTTCTGGAGTTGGCTCAACAATCATACGAATTAACGAGGGATGAGCAAAAAGGCATACTTTTACGGATTTTAATTACCAGTAAATTAACAGGTGCGGCCAACGCTCTCTTTAGATATGCCAACGTCGAAAATTTTACACAATACAAGGATATTTTAAGAAACCGTTTCATAGAAAGTAAAGATATGGCTACTTTAGCCTCGGAAATTATGGGAATGTACCAATATGAAACGGAAACTGTAGAACTTTTTGGAGAACGAATATCCGAAAAATTGGCCGCGTATCGGAACAGGGTAAATGAGAGATGTAACAACGAGGGACGAGCATTGATAAACGAGATGGAGATCACAGCAAAGAGAGTGTTTTATATAATTGCGGAGGACTGCGATCAGCAGAGTTAAAACAATATCTATTATTTAAAAATCCGGAAAATTTACGAGTCTCTATAGGAGCAGCTCGACAATATCTGAATGAAACTCGAAATTTAGGCGGCATTGGAAGTTCTAATACATCAAGCAACAATCAAGCAGTCGTAGGGGATCAAATGATAACATTAATTACAACGATGATGAAAAAATTAAACGAAAATGGACTACAAGCAGAACAACCCAACAAAAACAAATTTACTAATGGCAACAATCAGAGATAATTTAGCAATAATAATAACTTTAATAAAAACCAGCAACACAATAATAACATGCGCAATAATTTCAACGCTGGAAGTAGAAATCTAAATAACAACAACAACAACAATTTTAGTAATAATTATAAGCAATTTTCAAATAATAATAATAATAATTTTAATAACAATAAGACCCCGTTCAATAACTATAATAACACCCCTAATAGATTGAACAATAATAATGGTAGTATGTTTAACGGAAATAACTACCAATCTAATTATAATAGTAATAATAATAATCATAATAATATTAGGAATACAAATATTGCTAACAGAGGACCTAATTCAAATCCTCTTATAAAATGTTTCAAATGTGGTAAACAAGGCCACATAAGTAGAGATTGTACAATGCAATTTCATTTAAATAAGGAAGTAAAACATTGTGCCAATTGCGGAATTTACGGACACGAATCCGCTAATTGTTTAAAACAACGTGCAGGGAATAACGGCGCAAGCCCACAAAGAGTTTTAACAGTAACCAACACGGAAACCACTTGTGAATGGTGTGCAAGGGAAGGTCACAAAATATTGAATTGCGAAGCACGTCAATCTTATGAATCTAGAATGGCGTTAGTCTCGGGAAACGAGAATGGAGTGAACTAAAAAAGCCCAGCTCATTCCATACGGAGGGCACAACAACCACCTTACAGGAGCCCATAGTTCAATTGGCTTTAGATATAGCCAAAACAGACAAAAGTAGTACAGATATGTTCCTTCTGGGACAGTTTTTTCCATACAAAACTACAAAATAATCAAGTTTTTTGAAAATTTAAAATTGTCTCAGTTGAGCCAGAAGGAACATATACTTTTCGATATAAAATCTTCACAATACCACTTTTTTCCATTTTGCTTTGTCCCGATATCCACATATATTTTTTGCACAATTCACGCACATACTTTTTAGAATTCACTTCGACGGTATATAATCCGAATATAAGTTTCACTTTCAATTTAAAAAAAATAAAATTTACTACACCACAATAAATTCACGCATAGTAACTTTATTTCGCTTTTGTGGTCTACCATATAGATATGTATGTTCTGGGACAGTTTTTTCCATACAAAACTACAAAATAATCAAGTTTTTTGAAAATTTAAAATTGTCTCAGTTGAGCCAGAAGGAACATATACTTTTCGATATAAAATCTTCACAACACCACTTTTTTCCATTTTGCTTTGTCCCGATATCCACATATATTTTTTGCACAATTCACGCACATACTTTTTAGAATTCACTTCGATGGTATATAATCCGAATACAAGTTTCACTTTCAATTTTAATAAAACAAAAATCGCGCACATTAACTTTTTCGAATTCTCTTCGACGGCATATAATCCGAATACAAGTTTCACTTTCAATTTTAATAAAATAAAATTTACTTGTATTCTCCTCCATATAAATTTTGGTTTATTTTATTTCAATTTATAAACCGAAAAACTTGTTTTAATTTTCATTATCAAAAATTGCAAAAAGTAAATTATGATTTTATTTATATTGATATTGAACTTGAACTTAAAAATTGTGAAATTAAAATCAATATTTTCTTATAAATACTGATTAAAATTATATTTACATGTAAAAAAAAAATAATAAAAAAATTCATTTGTAATTTTAATTTTTTTATTTGTAGTACATATCTAATAAAAAATAGGAGTATATTTTACAAGTATGAATTTAATTTTTTTAAACTATCGAACTTAACCTGAAAGTTAATATTTGTATTATATATTTTAATAAAATCACAAGCATTTGTTTGTAATATATTTTATATTTATGTACAATTATTAAGAAAAAAATTAAATTTATTTCTATCATCTGGTGAACAAAATGTGTTCTTCTGTATCATCTTCATCATCCTCATCTTCTTCATCTACTCTATCTTCTTCTTCTTACACATCTTCTTCATGTACTGCATCTTCTTCACCATCCTCATCTTCTTCACCATCATCATATGCGGCATCGTCTTCACCATCATCATATGCTGAATCATCTCCATATACTGCATCGTCACCCTCTTCATCTGACGATAATTCAATTATTGATATTGATTCCTCTGATATCAGATCTATAATATGATCATCATCATCCAGAGTCAAGTCAATTGCCGGTGGACAAATTATTAAAATTTTTCGTGTTTGGTCCATGGCAATATGAAGCAGATATAATTTAATTATAATTTTTGTAACGTTTTTATACTGACTGTTTAAAAAAACCCTTCTCAATTTTTAAAAGTGAAAACTTTTTATGATATAAGTTAAATTGATAAGCTTATCACCCAAATATTGCAAGTATGCAAGTTCAAAGAAATTGATATGACAATATGCTAATATTTTTCCGAAAGGTAATGTTAACATAATAATATAAATTTTTTATAATCAGGCAGATTTTAAATAAAAAAAATTCATAAAACTTTTTATAAATAACAGGATGCAATAACTTAAAATCATAAGTACCTACTTTTATTAATTTAATAATTTCTACAGTCTTTAATCCGAAAGGTAAAAAACAATTTATATTTTCGATAAAATTTAATATTTTCCTTGAATAAAATTTATTATTAAATGATTGCAATTATAATCCATTACCGATACAATGTATTAAATAAATTTGTAATGAAATTGATTTTAACTTAAACTTAACTATTTTTTTTTATTTTTATAAAGAATGTTTATAGTTTTATTGGAAGAACATAAATATGCTTACTTTATGATGACAAAACAAAGAAACCTTGGGCTCATGGTCATGTACCTTTCATTTTTGTATTTCTTTGTTATTGGTAGAAGATTTTTCTAGAAAAATTTGTATAAAAAGGAATCGCATTTTAAAATAGGATTCACTCTAAAAGTATTTCTTAACCGTGAAAACAATTTTTAAAACAATAATGAATTCAAATATAGTTAAAATGTTAAACGTGTGTAATTCGAATGAATATAAAACTTTAAAAACGGATGATTTGGAAATAGGAAAAATATATATAATAACAAATATAATTCATTAAAAACCCTCAAAGTGTATAGACGTGTTTTAAATTTGTCCGCTAATTAATTTCAATTAAATTAATTTCAATTTATTTACATTATTTCGTAACCAGTCTAAAGCCATTGACTTAATTAAAAATTATTAAAGTTTATATAAATTAAATTTTCAATATTTACGCTTACGCATCAATTCGCGAGTTATTCAAAATTGTGATATATGATCTTATAAAAAAATTGTGCGCTATATTGTGAAAGAGTTTATATACCTTTAGTAAACTGTTCTAAATAATAAAAAACAACAAAAAAAAAACACTATATAGACATTACAATAATATTTTGTATGCATTTATATTTTTTTGTTACATTATAATTCATTGTGCTACTTTGCATTTAAATAAAAACCTTGATCTTCCTTTAAGTCAGTGAACTACGTTATATAATCTAATTACAACATGAATTCTCAATGCTCAGCCCAAGATACCATTTTAAATGCTGTTCAAGAATTATGTGATCAGATTGATAAATTGGATAAGAAATGTAATTCCCAATCTGAATACATGGTAAAAATGGCAAAAAATGTTGCTCAGTTGAATAACTGTATTGAATCTATCTCCGATAATCTTAAAGTAAACAACGACGTAATACTGGACAAAATTAACTTTCAACTAGGTAACTTACATTCAACCATGAAAAAAGTTAAAATTTCATCGGATGGAAATTTAAAAAATTGTCATCTATCATATGAAAAATTATTATCAGATCACTTAGCGAATTTTAGCAAAGTATACGAAGAATCGAACAATTTAAAAAATAATCTTCAAACTGCGGACGTCTCATCACAATTACTATACTTATATGACGAGCTTAAATCAACGAAATTATTAATAAATTCAATCAATGATGATATAAAATATTTATGCTCTAATATTAATCCTCTACCTACTCCATTACAAAATCATTCGCCAAACAAAATGAATAAATTGCCGCTTCTTAACGAAATCATTAATAATGTTAATGATGAAAATATTAATACCAGTAATGACGAAGATATTAATAATAAAAATAATAGTAATATCATTAATAACATTTGTGATGTGAATATATCTATTCCAGACGAAACTATTAATGCTAGTAACGATATAACATCAACAGCTGAATCCAGATCTGCATCGCCATGTGAACTAGTAACGCCATATACCGAAATTCATTTGAACAAAGATGAAAAATATAAAATTAAAAAATATGGTGTATTATGGAGTAAAACGGAATGGAATAAGAGACTAGATAAATTAAAAACTATAAATAACATTAATCACGAGCAGGATGTAACATTTTTTTATGTAAAAAGTACCAATTCTTATATAACCAGTTCGAACATTATCAACTACATTAAGGAGAACTTACATATAACAGTCATATCGTGCTCTAAATTACGAACTAAAAATAAGAAGTCCAGAACTGATAAAATAAGTATTTCTTTCAAACTTCAGCTCCCAACCAGATATGCCTGGCTGTTCCAGAATCCTGATAACAGTATATTTAAAATAGGTAATTTATCTTTTACAATATGGGTTGATTTTTTAAACAGTAAAGTCAATAGTAATAATGTTAATAGTAATAATAATGTTGATAGTAATAATAGTAAGAATAGTAAGAATATTGTCCATAGAAAATTAATTAGCAGTAAGTTTAACAATAGTAATAGTAATATAATAACAAATAAAAATAATAGTAATATAAAAGCAAATAAAAAAAATTATAATATTATTAAATTGCCATCTACTCTTAGTGAAATTAATTCTAACATAGAAAATGTAGATAACAATAGTATAAGTAGGTTTAATAATAAATATCAAAATTTTATACAGGGGCGTACACTGAATCCTGTTCTTCCCTCTATCTCCCTTCCTAATAAATCACTTCCAAGTAATAGCCAATCCGCTATCAATATCAACGACATTTATGAAGGTAACCATCCCTGCCCTTCTCACACCATTCCTATACCCAATTCCCAACTCATTTCTCCTGCAATTCATATTAACCAATCCTCAGCAACAAATAATCGTAATATTGATAGTGATAGTAGTAGTAACCTAAAAAAAAAATTATCAAAAAATTTAAAAAAAATTCAAACCTTTATTCAAAGCCCAACATTAAATCCTCTAACCCCAGTTAACGAAATACCTTCAACATACTCAGTGAATAAACCTACGTTTCTTGACCCACTTATTCCTCCTATTGTGAAACATACCTTAACTTCGAGAGATAGTACTGAAAATCGTTACTTGTTAGGACGGCTTAGAGATCGTAGAATACTTGAAGATATACGTTTATATCTTTCGTATCTACATAACCAACCTGATTCAGTATGTATAGATGGAAAAACTAAAACTAGTGTGTTAGTATTTATTCAACAAGAAGGTTTTCCCGGTGATTTAGATAGCTTACGTTCAATATATACACGTTTCCATGAGCACTTAGGTTTCTCATCTGAGCAAATCCAAAAAGACTTAACTACTTTCGCTTCTCATATCTCTTCCAAACGAACTTCCTACCTTCAACGTTGCCGTGAAGAACAACACAAGTTTTTTCGTCCCTTTCCAGAAACACAAAGACGTAGTCCTTTCTTCTAAGCACAAACAAAATAATTTAAGACTTCTATACCAAAACTGTAGTGGCATCAGAGGTAAAATTAAAAACCTTTTTATAGATGCCAAATCCTGCAACTATGACGTAATTGTTATCACCGAAACCTGGCTTAACGATTCTTTTAATAATGAGGAAATCTTAGACAACAATTGGACAATATATAGATGTGATAGAGATTATATTCACTCTGGCCTCACTAGAGGCGGTGGCGTACTTATAGCTGTACGTAATACTTTTTCTAGTGAAGAAGTAATATCATCACAATCAAATTTCTTTGAACATAAAATTGTTAGAGTTAATTTAGATAATAAGATAACTTATATTGGTGTGTTATATATTCCTCCAAATTCTGACGAATCCAAATATAAGGAATTTTTTGATACTTTTAATTCATTTAATTCCACCTTGCAAGAAGAGGATAATATAATTTTTTGTGGTGATTTTAACCGCCCAAACCTATCTTTTATAAATGAGAAATCTGACAACTCTCTTTTCCCTATTAATCTAAATGACGACATTGACCTTAGGTTAATTGACATATTTTATGGTAATGACCTGCAACAAATAGTTCAAAACCCAAATTCAAATGGTAAATGGCTGGATTTGATTTTTACTAACGCTTACGATGAAGCAGTAGTTTCTGTCCCAACTGACGCAGAAAATCTTTTTCCTAACACCCATCATCATTCAGCCATTACTGTTGAATTACCAACTACTGTTGTTAAATGCACTACATCTTACAATGAATCAATTGTATATGACTTCCAAAATGCTAATTTTGATTGCATTAACAATGACATAAATTTAATTGACTGGACGAACTTATTATCTGATGATGATATTGAAAAGACTGTTACGACCTTCTACAATACATTACTTTCTGTTATAGACAAATATGTTCCGAAGATTAGAAAGAGAAATAAACTTTCAGAGCCTTGGCTTAATGCTGACCTTAGAGCACTACGTAATCAACGAAATAAATTATACAAAAAAATTAAAACAAACATTAATTCTTGTATTGATATTAAACAAAGATACGAAAATTTAGCCACTGATTTCAGAACTAAATCTCGGGAAGCATATGAGTCCTATATAAATAAAGTAGGTGAAAACATCATCAATAACCCTAAGAAATTTTTCGACTTTGTTAATATAAAACGTAAAAGCTCAGGATACCCAAATACTATGTTTAAATGCGCCACTCGCTCCTCCAGTCCATATGAAATATGCGACTTATTTGCTGATAGATTCGTCGAAGTCTTCAGTCCAGCAGGTGAATCCAAGGATACCACACCTGGCGCGTCGTCAATCACACCACTTCTTACTGATATTGTTCTAAGTGTAGATGACATCACTATTGCTCTGAATGACCTTGACCCAAAAAAAGGACCTGGACCTGACAAAATCCCACCTCTTTTTTTAACCAACTGTTCTCAAGTATTATCTCTACCACTATACATAATATTTAATAAATCACTGTCGCTTGGAGTTTTTCCATCTATATGGAAATCTTCCTATCTCACACCTATCCATAAAAGTGGGGACAAAACAAACATTGAAAACTATAGAGGTATTGCAATATTATCATCTATTCCTAAGCTATTCGAAAAACTTATATGTGATAAAATGACAGCTCAGATTAATCCAATCCTGAATGAACAACAGCATGGTTTTAGAAAGGGTCGATCAACAACCACGAACCTAACTGTCCTTGTTTCTGAAGTACTTTGCGGAATGGAAAGAGGCCATCAAATTGATACAATTTACACAGATTTCAGCAAAGCGTTCGATCGAGTGGATCATGCTACTCTTATCGTAAAACTTCAGAAAATTGGCATATCAGGTGCACTTTTAAACTGGCTAATAAACTACCTGAAGGATAGAACTCAATTTGTGAAATTTCAGGGAATTGTATCAAAAAAAATCAATGTTACTTCAGGTGTCCCGCAAGGAAGCCATTTAGGACCACTTCTTTTCAACATTTTCATTTTAGACTTATCTGATGTATTAGCCGACATACCACACCTATTTTACGCTGATGACCTTAAAATATACTACCAAATAACTTCCCAATCTGATTCTGCCTTTCTACAATCTAAACTTCACTCTCTTGACGAATGGTGCATCCGTAATAAGTTACACTTAAATATTGCTAAATGTCACGTTATCAGTTTCTCACGAAAAAGAAACACTATAAAGTACAGCTACTTTTTGAATAATATAGAACTTGATAGCGTAGAGAAGGTTGTCGACCTTGGTGTAGTTTTAGATAATAAATTAAATTTTAACTCTCACTACGACAGAATCATAACCAGGGCATACAAATTACTTGGCTTTATTAAGAGAAGAGCACGGGAGTTTAAAAATATATGGGTGACTAAATCATTGTACTGCTCACTAGTACGCTCTATTCTTGAATATGCGTGTCCTATTTGGGACCCCATCTTTGAAAATAACTCAAGTAAAATCGAATCCGTGCAAAAGCAATTCTTATTATTTGCTTTACGAGATTTGCACAACCCAGCGGACTATGAAAACTTACCACATTACATAGACAGACTCAAACTCTTAGATTTAGTATCACTCTCATCTCGAAGAGCTCTTCTAACATCTTGTTTAACTCTTGATGTTCTAAATGGCGACATTGATGTCGAGTTCATGTCTAGTAGAATCATACTAAACGATGATATTAGGCAGACTAGACACACAAAAATTTTAAAAGAATACCCACATCGTACTGAATATGCTAAGAATGAGCCAATTAATCGATGTTGTAGGGTATTCAATAAATATGGCTCACAATATTCACCTTCAATTTCAAAACAATCATTCAAAAAGAAATTACACTCCATACTTAAATAATCTACTTAAAATCTTCCTCATCCCTAATCCTATCCCTACAATGAGTTATATACTTAGTATAATAATATATAATATAATAATATATAATATAGTAGTAATAATGTACTATTAAGTTAAACGTTCTTAGTTTATAAATTAATAATAAAAATGTATTTCTTGTTATTGTTATTAATTTTTTATATATATAATGCAATGTAATTGTAATTGTTATGTAATATATGTACCTTGTTTGGTGAATAAATAAATAAATAAATAAATTTAAAAGTTTTAGACGTAAAATATAAAAATGTAGGAAAAAGTATATTAGCTGAACTAGAAGGCAATTTTCAATATTGGCTTCCATCAAAATTTAATCCCGTAATTGAACAATTACAAAAATCTGAGAGTTCTATATTCAAAATAAATATGCAATATTTAGGACGTGATAGTTTTAAATTACCTAATTTTCAATTTAGTGTACCCGAATAAATTAAGATGTGGATAGCATACGCGGCTCAGTATTGGACGAAGGCTGTGGATATATCTACTTGTATCTGTAGATTGTCGGAACAATTTGAATGTTATAAGTTTGAGTTAGAATGTGAATTAAATAAATTTTTATCAGATTTCCAAATAGAACGATACAATAATGAAATAATATCGTATCAACACGCTTTAGAATTATTTGAACAATACAAAAATAAAAAAAGTAATATCGAAGACATATTAATATTATTCAATACAAATACAAACTTATCTAAATTTTTGTGTGAATTAAAAGAGTTTGTGCCGGAAAGTTTATATGAAAAATATAATAATAGAACTTCAATAATTGATTAATAATATATAATTTTATAATGTATTTATGTGAATATTGTGGCACCAGATTTTACAAATCTGTAAATTTGGAGAAACATTTAAATAAATGTAAGACCTTAGTTGAGAATGTAAAAGTGAAAAAAACTAAATTATTTTTATGTGATCGGTGTGGAAAAACATTTTTATCAAATAAATATTTGAGTGAACATATAATAAATTGTGTTAACAATGCTGAATTACAGAGTACATCAAAAGGTACTAAATTTTGTCAAGATTGCAACAAGGATGTAAAAGTTCAGAAGTGGACATCACATTTAAAAACTAATTTGCATAAAGAAAAAGCTGCGGTAATTATTAATAATAATATTAAATGTATTAAATCATGTTTCAAAAATAGAATTGAAACTTTTATTATAGAAAATAAAAAAGAAGAGGAATTAGAAATAAGTAATTTTTTTATAGTAATTAATGTTAACATTATTGATATATTAAAGCAGTGTTTAAGTAAGCATAGGGCTTTTAAATATAATTTAGAATTATTCGCAGAATATGTTAAACCTCAGCAAATAGCCAATGCGGACGAATTTGATTTAGATATAAAATGTTTTAATACTAAAATGACTTTAGTTGAAAATGAAATGAAGCATATTTTAGAATCAATACATAAAATGACTAACCAAATAAACGCTCAAGCTGAAGAGTTTCAAGAAAAAGATTCTGGTTGGGCTCTCATAAGAATTGTGCACCTTGAAATTAATATTAACAGATATTGTCCTATACGAGGATCTACATATATAGAATTAACTAAAATTATTAAATTGAAAAAAGCATGTATAAATATTAAAAATCAAGATATTTATTGTTTCAAATGGTGTATACTTGCGGCTTTGCAATCCCCCAAAAATCATTCAGAGAGACTAAGTTCTTACAGACATTATTTCATTGAAGATTCAGTAATTAGATTAAATTCTATGGTTCTCAATTTTTCAGGATTACAATTTCCTTTGAAAATTCAAGATGTTGCAAAGTTTGAAGATATTAATCCTGAAATAAGTTGTAATGTTTTTGGTTATGAAGTCATGCAGAAAAAATTAAAAATTGTTGGTCCTTACTATCACACAAAACAAAAAAAGAAACATCATATTAATATACTTTTATTGCAAAAAGATGAAAATTATCATTATGTATGGATTAAAAATATTTCAAGATTGTTGAGGTCACAAATTTCAAATCATCGCACTACAATTCATATGTGTGAAGTTTGCTTACAACACTTTCATTCTGATGAAAAATTAAAAGAACACACAAACTACTGTAAGATGATAAATTTTTAAAATATCAAAATTTTAGTTTACAAGCTATAGTTCCATTTGTTATATATGCAGATTCGGAAAGTATGCTACACACATATGACACATGTTTTCCTCACAAAAAAAAATCTTCAACAACTAATATTCACAAACATGTTCCAATTGCATTTGCGTATTATATATGCTGTTCATTTGATTCTAGTTTAAATAAATATTTTGTATTTACGGGTGAAAATTGTGCTAAAGACTTTATTGCATCTTTGGCAAATGAATGTAAAGAACTATATGTACGTTATTTAATAAAACCTAAACCAATGAATTCTTTAACATTTGAGGAAGATGTGAAGCAAGTAACTAGTAAGACTTGTCATATTTGTAAGAAAGATTTAGAATATTCGTCAATTCGAGTTCGTGACCACTGTCATTTTACTGGTAATTATAGAGGACCTGCCCACTAAATTTGTAATTTGAATTACAGGGATTGCAATTTCTTTCCTATTGTTTTTCATAACTTCTCTAAATATGATTGTCATATGTTATTTAAAGAATTGAATGAAATACCTGGAGCAATTAATGTAATACCTATTAATAAAGAAATCTATATATCTCTAAGGAAACAAGTTCAAGTAAATGAAACTATTTTCTTCAATTTGAGATTTTTAGACTCATTCCGCTTTATGCCATCAAGTTTAGATACATTAGCTCAAAATTTAGATTCAGACGATTTTATTAATGTAAAAACTTATTTCCCAAATAATGTAGAATTTCAGTTAGCTAAGCAAAAAGGAGTTTTCCCTTATGAATATTTAGATAGTTGGTCTAAACTTAAAGTCGAATGCTTACCGTCTCTACAAAATTTTTACAACAAATTAACAAATACTGCTTGTACTCCAAGTGAATATAATCATGCACAAAATGTTTGGAATACTTTCAAATGCAAAAATTTCGAGGATTATTTGAAATTGTATTTAAAAGTAGATGTTTTACTACTCGCAGATGTTTACGAAAATTTTAGAGTAACATGTAAAAAAATATACGATCTAGATAGTGCTCAATTTTATACAACTCCAGGACTTGCATGGCAGGCTATGTTAAAATTTACAAAAATTCATTTAGAATTGTTAACAGATTCTGATATGTATAATTTTATTACAAGTGGAATTCGAGGGGGTATTAGTCAATGCTCTTTAAGAAATTAAGTCGCCAACAATAAATATATGGATAATGATTATAAGCCTGAGGAACCCAATAAGTATTTAATGTATTACGATTGCAATAATTTGTATGCAGAATGCCTACCTTACAGAGATTTTAAATGGATAAAAAACCCAGAAAACATTCGAACAATAATTGAGAAAATTGAGGATGATGCTGATATTGGGTATATTCTTGAAGTTGATTTAGATTATCCATATGACTTGCACGATAATCATAATGATTTACCTTTTTGTGCGGAGAATAAATTAACTCCAAACTGTAAAAATAAAAAACTAATTTTGGATTTAATCGATAAAAAAAATTACATTATACATTATAGAAATTTAAGGCAGTGCATGGCAAATGGACTTAAGTTAAAAAAAATTCATAGGGGCATACAATTTGAACAAAAAGCTTTTATGAAAAGTTTCATTGATATGAATACAGAACATCGCACGAATGCAAAAAATGAATTTCAAAAAATGTTTTTCAAGAATATAAATAATAGTCTGTTTGGTAAATCTATAGAAGATGTATTTAAGCGTAAAACGATCAAAATTGCAACTGATTGGGAGAGCAGAGGAAGGCATTTGGGTGCAAGAGCATTGATATCAAAACCTAATTTTCATAGTTGCTCATATTTTACAGAAAACTTGGCAGCTGTTCAGTTAAATAGAGATATTCTAACTCTTAACAAGCCTGTTTATTTAGGATTCACTGCATTAGATTTATCAAAAATGCTTATGTATGATTTCCATTATAAATATGTTAAAGTAAAATATGGAATTGATGTTGATATTAATTATATAGATACTGATAGTTTTATTTACACAATCAGAACGGATGACTTTTACAATGACATTAGAAATGACTTGGAAGATCGATTTGATACCTCGAATTACGAAAAAAACAATCGGTTTAATTTTCCTTTGGTAAATAAAAAAAGAGTTGGTTTTTTTAAAGATGAAAATGAAGGTAAAATTATGAGGGAATTCATTGGTTTACGTTCAAAAGTATACATGGTAGATGTTCTAAATAAAGAACTAATAAAAAAAGCTAAAGGTATTACAAAGTCTGCTGTTCAAAAACTAACATTAAATAATTTTAAAAACTGTTTATTATATAAAAAATTATATTACCGAAATATGAATGTTATTAGATCTAAGCTACACACAGTATACACGCAAAATTTAAATAAATTAGCTCTTAGTTCTAATGATACTAAACGATATATTTTAGAAGATAATATAAGTACATTGGCTTGGGGTCACTTTAAAATAGATTTAATGGATATGTTTGATGAGGAATTTTGATTTTATATAAGTAGAAATAATATTATTATATACATAAATATATAAAGTATATAAGTAACGATTGTAATTAAAAATAGTTGTATTCATTATTATAATGATGTCAGAAAAAGAAGTTGTTGTAAATGAATTGCATAGAAATGCAAGAAAACATTTTGAACGTCGAAGATACATACAAAAAGGCATAAATGATGTTTGGCAAATAGATTTAGCTGATATGTCATCAATTAAAGAATATAATAATAATTTTAAGTTTATTTTAGTTGTAGTTGATATTTTTTCTAAATTTATGTATGTAAAACCATTAAAAACTAAAACTGGTGTAGAAGTAACTCAGGCTTTAGCCGATATTATTGCTGAAAATAAGGTACCGCCTCACAATATACATTCAGATGCTGGAACAGAATTTCTCAATAGTAATTTCAACAGTCTAATGAAAAAACATAATATAAATCATTACACAAGTTTTACAATAATAAAAGCTGGAATTGCAGAACGTGCAATACGTACTTTAAAAAATAAACTATACAAAATGTTCAGCCTAAATGGAAATTATAATTGGATTGATTTTTTGGACAAAATCGTTGTGCAGTATAATAACTCATACCACCGTACAATTAAAATAAAACCATCACAAGTTGGGCATAGAAATGAGAAACTACTATTGAAATCAGTTTATAGCAAGCCAAAAGTTTTTAAAAAGGGGAAATTTAAAGTTGGTGATTACGTTAGAATATCAAAACACAAAAGTACGTTTGGTAAAGGTTATCTACCAAATTGGTCAACTGAAATTTTCACAATTTATAAAATTCAATTAACCAATCCTGTAACCTATGTGTTGGAAGATTACAAAAAGCAAATAATAAAAGGTGGGTTCTATGAGTACGAGTTACAGAAGGTCGCACACAAAGATATTTATTTGGTTGAGAGAGTAATCCGCAAGAGAGGGGATATGGTCTATGTGAAATGGCTAGGTTTTGATGAGAGTCACAATTCCTGGATTAAAAAGAGCGAATTATTATTGAACTGAGGTATTATAAAATAAATGCTATAATTTTTTTTAAAACAAATTTAGTTATTTTGTTGATTTTGAAATGGATGCAGTTAACAACAACAAGGAACGAGTAAATTTACTATTGGCTTATCATTATTTTTTAAATGATGACCACACATCAAAGATATCAACAGGGATCAATCCGTCTACATTTCAGTCGAACATCATTTTAGACAAAGCTGAAAGTTCACCAATGATGTTTACGTATAATTTTTGGAACTTTTTCACACAAAACATCTCAACTGAAGCGGACATTGAAAATATAGATTTTTGAGTGGAAGAAATTGTATGATATAAAAGATTTTATTAGTTCGTATGCCTATTCGAATTATATTAGTGAGCCGTACATAAAAGCTTATGTATTAGAATATTTTAATAAATGTAATCAATTAAATTATAATAAGTTAAGCAATGACATAAGAAATTAAGAGTATCCCCTCCAGCATTCTTATTTAATTTGATTAAACTGTTTTATCATGCGACATTAGGCAGGCGGCGCCACGAAATCATCACCATAGCATTTATTTGAAGGTGAACTAGCTGTAAGACAGTGACCTATGAACAATTATATAAAACCTGAATTTAAACCTGAAACTTTTGGAAATAAAACGATTAATTTTTTATACATTGAGAACATTTATTTACTATTATTAGGTATATTATTTTTACAAAATAATGGAATTTCAGCAAATAGCTTGGAAAAGTTAAATAATGCAGTGTAGCTAGGTAAAAAAAACAAATCATTGCTTAACTTATTATAATTTAATTGATTACATTTATTAAAATATTCTAATACATAAGCTTTTATGTACGGCTCACTAATATAATTCGAATAGGCATACGAACTAATAAAATCTTTTAAATCATACAATT